>RJWJ010015128.1:0-29898 GCA_004363605.1 Indri indri | reverse complement strand
CTTTCTATTTTTGGTAGAGACAGGGTCTCGCTCTTGCTCAGGCTGGTCTCGAACTCCTGAGCTCAGAACAATCCGCCCACCTCGGCCTCCCGGAGTGCTAGGATTACAGGCGTGAGCCACCTCGCCCGGCTCAGCATTTGTATTTTCAACAACTTTTATTGAGGACTTGCTACAGAGCAGGCTGGATGCTAGTATCATGCATTTATTGGACAAATATTTATTGAGTGTATATTATACACCAAGCACAATTTAAGGTATTGGAAAATTAGCAGTGAACAACATAGACCAAAAAAATCCCTGCCCTTGTGGAGTTTACTTACATACAAAGAAAAATCAGGTCTTGCTAATTAGTTTGGACTCTAATAGAGAAGATAAGTATGAAAGTTGTTTAAATATGGTAAGTGTTTTGTAATAAACAAAGTGCTATGTCAAATTCGTATTTTAAAATTCTGAAATCAGAGGAGGGAGGGATTATATCCAGCTGCAAGGATCAGGAAAGCCTCCATGGAAAATAATGACTCAGTAGACCAGCCTACAGATGTATTCTAAACTATGGAATACTTGACTTGATACATAATTATTTTTAGTCAAGTTCGTTATATTACAAAATAAAAAGAACAAAGAAAAAGGAGAGTTTAAAATTTGAAATACATAATATGCCTACCTTTGAATGTGTCATGTATATGAAAGATTTTCAACATGGAAAACATAACAGCTCAGGAATTAAAAGGACAAATAAACCTAAGTTTGGTTGTTTTTCTTGTTTTCAAATAATTATCAGCTCTGATTTAGACCATAATGACTTTTCTCATTAAAAATACATTTAAAATTTTGAAGTGGAATAAAAGTTTTATAAAATAATCTCTTATCCTATATTTGCATTATTAATAACTTCAAAGTAGCAGGGCCAGATTAAATGGCTTTTATTTTTGTACACACTCGAAGCTATATACTAAATAAGCCAAATGAGCTTTTCTACTAAGTTATTGTCGAGGCTCTTCATTTCCTTTCACGAAACAAAATTTGTGTCAACGAAATTTCCTTTTAATTTGCCTAGACTCTGAAAATTTTAGTCTCTGTAAAAATTTGGAATATCATAAGTAAAACCACCAGCTAGATCTCTTTCAATAAATTCCAATGAACTGTATTTTTTTTCCCCTTTACATTCTTCTGAATAAGTGAGAAAGAAATGGCTCCTAAATCATGCAGCTTGCTCCACCAATCTTCTCTCTCCATCATTTTATGAGAATAAATTGAACAAATAAGATGCATGGGGATACTCATAATCATTGAGTATTAAATCTGAGTGCTATAATTGTACTTACTTCAAATATTTTTAAAAAATTTATCTGCAGTATCTTTTTTTTTTCCTTTCTCTCTCAGAGCCCTGCTATTCCCATTATTTTTGTTAGTTTTTTAAATGCACCACTGCTAAAGCTATTTTGCAAGAAGGAACAACTATGTTGAAGTTCTTTAATACTATGGAAAAATTCCTCTTTCTTAAATGTTGCTCAAATGAACATTTCAACTCTCAAAAGTCCAAGGCAGGCATAGTCACTGCATCATAAATAAAAATCTTATCTGTCATTTTTCTAAGCAATTTTTACAGAATATTTCAAGAAACCATCAGGAATAGAAATAAATATAGATATTTGAACTGAGCACTTTAAATTCTTTAAGTCCAGTGTATATGGTCCAAGTTTAATGATATTTTGTTTACCTTTAGTTTGGTTTAGAATATCTCTCAATTGGTTTTAAAAGGCTCCAGTTTTTCTTCTAACCATCTATGATTTATTTCTATAAAATTAAGATATCCAAATTGATATATTCTTCAGAAACCTAAGAGAAGCAGTTAGAAAACTAATTTTAAAGGCAAAATTGAATTATTACTAAACATTAACAGTGATCATCTGGTAAACTGACATTTGACTCATTAGTTTTGAAATTTTGATATTTTTCTTTTCTTTTCATTCTTTTATTCTAAATTCTGTATTATGATAATAATTTCTTACCTAAGTTCATAAGAAACACAAGGGTCTGATTCCATCAGAAGGAAACCTTTTATGAAAATTAATTATTTTACTTGGAGACCTGAGACAAATTTCTTTTTATGTTTGGCCAGGACGTTGGCTTGTATTAGCCGCTGGCATCAGTAAGAGATTCCTCTACAGGGGATAGTTTTTCTTTTTCTTTCCACTTTCCCCACTAACTGTTACCTAGCTAGAGTATTTGTGTAAGCTTTTGTTTCGCTCTCTAATACTGGTTATATGCACAAAAATATCCCTCCCTGCATTATTTTCCAGTGTCAAGCAGTAATCCCTTCCTCCCTTGCATTTTACAGAACTTTCTGAAGTGGTCCAATGATTTCATCAATATTCCTAGTCTTAGCCCTTTTTCTGAAAACTAAATTCCACAAATATTTGTTGAAGGCTACTCAGTGTCCTTGTGTAGCGAAAAAGGTGAAGGGTGGTATAAATAGTTTAACTCTTTTTACAGCTGTGGAAACAAAGGCCCAGGAGGTGAAAAAAACTGACCCAGGGTCACAGCAGAGTCAGCTATACACACAGAAATCAGGCACCACAGTGGCATCCACAGTTTAGGAAGGAAGACCAACCGGTTTACAGGTAAACGAAGTTATTGAAGAAAAGTATTTAACTCAAAGGCACAGCTAAGGACTTTGAGCTCTTGGGAGCCCATTTTACTTTTCAGTTCACGTAGCTAGTTAGGGGTGAGAAGCCAGGAGTATTTATGGCCAGTAACCACTACCCCTACTGGTGTGAGAAAATAAGAGAAGAGCTGGTGGCAGGGAGAGTTTGAGTCTCTGCCAGCTGTTCTTCAATTCTCTAGGAGATAGCAGTGGAGGGAGGAGTTCGAACCACACCATGGGAAGATATATATATATGTATGCATATGTATCATATATATGCAAATGTTAATAGTAATACATAGTCCCCACTTGAAGTTTCACTAAAGCAAAAACAGAATAAAATTCAACCCTGCTGATTGTTAATTTGGAGTAAATCTGAACATACCATTTTTCGACTTTGATATAAGGAGGAATTTCTTAGCTTACTGCCAAGGGGGAGTGAGGTGGTTGTTAAAACAGCCTCCTTGGCCCCTAGAGATTATGATGGAGCTGGGCCTTGAAGCAAGCTTTCAAGAGACAGAGGAGAGATCATGGGCTAAAGAAATCACGGGATCTCTTCCACACCAGCCTTTCATATAGAACTGATTTTACCTGTTGGGGACAGTTTAAATGAGATCCTGACTAAAGTCATTGAGGTGAAGCAGGTGATTTTTTTCAAGGTCTCCTCCACCAGCAAGGCTTTCAACCTTAGCTTTCAATGACATGCAGAACGTCTGGGCAGCATAAAGGTAGGCTTTTTTTTTTTTTAAGTTATGATAGTGGGTCTGGGCAAACCTCATCTTGGGTCTGTTTTCTTATCACCAGAAATAGAGGAAAAATACTATTCATACCTTCCACTAAGGGCTGTTATATGATATCATTCTGTGACAAACAGGTCTCGGTCCCACCTCTGAACTAGCCATGTGTCTGCCTGCGTTGATCTTCCTGGGGCCTCAATTTCCTCGACAGTAAAATGGGTATCTAGTAGATTCCTAATAACCCTTCCAGCCCTCAAATTATAGGATCTTTTTATGAAATAGGTTCAATCGAAAGTCACATAAAAGAGAAAATACTCTGTATAGTCCCCTAGTTATTAAATAAACTTTTTAATACAAAGTATTCAAGAATTTGGAATACTATAAAAAGGGGTATTTTCCCACTTTGCTTTTCTCTTTCCGTTAAATAAAAAGTGCTAATATCATACACTTTCAAAGTTTTAACTACCAAAATTATATTTTAGAGAAATTGTAACTTACTATTTGCTATAATGAATCTAGATACCTTCCAGTTCATGCATCCTTTTCCTGTTACGAGTATTTTAAACATTTTGACTTCCCTTTATACCACAAAGTCTGGTTTCTTGACTTTACATTCACTCTAGCCTGGGTTTCTGCAAACAAGAATATATTTGCATAGCAGGATTCTAAAATTCAGAGTCTATAACTTCCTATTACATTGCAGAATCACTTTGATAATGCCAAACTGTGGCAATTTGCTGGAAATACATAGTTTTCAAAATGAATTTGTTTGAATACCCAACCTCTAATCAGCTACATACATACATAAAATCAAATTTTCCAATGTCCTTAAATTACCTGTGAGATTATTTTTAAAAAAATCAGCAAAACCGTTTTATGAGCTTATAAACATCATTAAATCTCTTGGCTTCTAATAGGTTATATTTCAAGCTTTCATGAAATGTTAGAAGCAAAAGAACTATATTTTAATCCACAGATACCATGTTTTTATAAAAGAACTCATAGTCTTCAGCATAACTTTTCTGTTTTTTTAATTTACTGCAAAGAAAAATGGGAAAAAACCCTTTAAGAACACGGTAATTATTTTTTATAACATATATAAAGTTACATTAAATGAAACTACAAACTATTAAAGATTCTTCCCATGCTAATTAGTTATAACTGCATATTAACAATACATTCAAGTTTTTACTCTGTTACAAATGTTAAACAATAAAGACTATAAGCTTGATCACTGGATTTGGTTGTGAGAAGACACTTTAATTTTTAGCTTGATCAAGAGTTCCATAAATCCGACGATTTCGATATTTTTTCTTGCTTATACATCTTCTCTGTGCTTGGCTGTAATGTATTTGTAAATTGCCATATCCAGAGAGCAATTCTGCTTATTACTATATTAGCAGAATTGCCATAAAGAAAGAAAATAAATGCATCACTTATTGTAACAAAAATAAACTGTTTTGTTTGTTTAAAAAGCAATGGCCATTCTCCATCTGTTTAAAGGCTCAAAGTATTACAAGGTTTGGTTATCCTAATATAATATGACTCCTCCCCCCTCTTTGTAATGAAATAATTTGGGGATATTTAGTAATCAAGGGAAGAGGATATTTTACAAGAATATTAATAGGAAGAGACTATCATTTGATTGAAACAACATTCTTCATTTATAGCAACTAAAAACTTTACTGGTGGTCATTCCTGAAGCAAGCAACATTAGTTTAATCCCAGCTTCCCTAACCCCCACAAATAAAAACTAGACAGTAAATAAAAGGACCCAGAGTTCACTTAAAATCTTAGTTTCCTCTCCATATCTAAAGTTGCAAAAACATTGTTGGTTTCACAACAACAGCAAACTAGTACCTTTGGCTCTTTCTTTAATAGGGGCATTTTCTCAAATAATACCGTTCACTTTTATTAAAGTATCCACATGTAGATAATGTGCACAAATAGAAGTGCTAGAACAATCCAACGGAAAGGATTTGTGATAACAACTTCATATTTTGTAGATAAATTTAACTTTTCAAAATATATGACCAGTATTACTTCTATCTATTTTTAAACTGATTACATTTATGTTTTAATGATGTTGCTAGATATTTTATGTGTAATGCTAAATAAAATAATAATTTAAAAAACAGAAAACAAGGTACAGAAAAATATAAGATTGAAAACATTTGTATTATTTAAGTTCTAATGTTGACATACTAGTGGCGTCCTAATTTCAGTTCAATCTGTATTGTTAGTCTTTATCTCCCCAGCTTTAAAAATGTCATATTGAAGTATTCTGATGGTTAAGAAAAAACTTTAAAAAGTAATGCTTACCTTGCTTGTTTTAACCTGCAACTTCAGAATTTGAACACAAGTTACATCATGCTTTGCTCCTTCACAAATCTCCACAAAGGGCTTCTCAGCAGAAATGTGTATATGTTCACGTGTCCAACTGCACACACTGACTGCATTCCATACCCCACAGAACTGCCCTCAACTGGAAGATTTGTTGTTGTTGTTGTTGAGGGAACAGAGCAATGTTACCTTTAACCCTACTGTCTATTTTATGGAATTAAAACATCTACTCAACTTTTCTTGTCTTATTAATATTTAAAACAAAATTCAATTTAATCTGTTTTTAAAAGTCACTATACTGGCTCTGGATTAAAATAAAATTTGAATATATTTCTATGGCTGCCAGAGATAAGCACCTAGAGTGTACTACACTAAAATTTTTGATTTTTTAGTTTATTTTCTATTTAGCTTTTTACAGATGACCATTCATTTAAATGAAAACCAAAGATATACTTTGAATCTTGGTAACAAAGAAATATGAAAGCAAAAAAATTACCATAGGATATGTGGTAACAGAATCAAGGAGCAAAATTCTAGGCAATTTTCAACAAAGGAACACAAAAGATGGTAACATACTTACTTGTCCCATAACAAAATGTTAACTATGATGCAGAAACAGTATCTATTTCTGATATAACAAAACTGGTATTTTTTTTTCTTGGCTTTTACGACCTCTGTTACATTGTTAGTGTCTTTTTTATGAATTAGATTTTTAATAGCTGGATTAGAATTAGGCTACCTATGCAAGAGGGATCATATATTATTTCACTTTAAAGAAAGATTAAAGAGCAATATGTTTCATACTTGTTTATACCAAATTGTACACATTTTAAAAAGTCTTCACTCATATTTTACAAGTAAAATTTAGTTACTTTTAAATTATTCTCCAAGTATTGGAAAGTGCTAGGAAAACATTTCAGATTATAAAATATGAGTAGTTACCCTACAAAGAAAAATGATTTACAAAATAGAAAAATTGCTTCTATGATTGATACAAGACCTCCCAAAAACAAAATTAAATAAGAATTGGAAATTACCAAACAGGTTCAATTGTTGATAATAAAGTTAAACCTCAGCTCAAACAAAATTTTGCCTTTAAGAAAGCACTAATATTGTCAATTTAAAAATAATAGGTCACTAAATTTAAGTCAGTTGAGGAAAAGCAACAAAAAATACTACCAACTTTTATATCTTTAAACAATCTACTATTAAAAAGAAATAACTGTTCAAGATAAGTTATGTTAGACATGAATTTTAGGACAAATTTTTATAGTGTCAATTTTGATAAAGATTTCAGATTTTTTTTTTCTGCTATATCTTAAAAGCTCAGATTCCTTATGAACTTCAGCTGAGATGTTTTGAAATTAAGACAAAAAACAAAACCCCTCACCTAGCCTACTGCTTCCTTCTTTAAAGCAAGGATCACCATGCTAAAGAGTAGCTCAGGACCAGAATGTAAACTGAACTCAAGAAGGAATGGATTTGAATGAGTCAGAGTGGAAATGGTAATGATCTACCATTATTCTTGCAAGTAAGGAATTAAAAAATACATTCTTCCTCAATCTAAAAATTAACTTTACATTTATAGACAGCATAAGGAATTCAATTTACCTCAAAGATCATCTAAAAAGAGTTAATTTGTATGTGTGTGTGTGTGTGTGTGTGTTGTCTCTGTGTGTGTGTGTGTGTGTGTGTGTGTGAAATCTGCTGTTTCATTAAGGAAACTAATCTCTAAATCTTTTGGAATGGGATTCTTGAATAGAAATGGTCAGGAAAACAAAGGGTCCAAATATGAAAATAGTGACCTGAGATGTTTTTTAATGTACATGATAGAAAATGCTGAAAACTAGCTGTAACCTCAGCATGTGCTTTGCTTTCAGGTTATTTTAGTGGGGAGAGTAGGTTCTTATTGTTCTTTCCAGTGGGATTTCATGCTTGGATTACTGTCCCATTTTACTCCATTAGTTAATACATTCTCTCTCTACCCCCTTCCTTCCACTCTTAGCAAGGAAACATGCAGGATAAATGAGTTGCAACCAAGAAACAAGATTAAATACCCAAATCTTCCCAGCTTCCCCAGACCCCTCCCCCCACAAACAAATGCCTACCTTCTTTGTTTTCTGTGGCTGGTTTGCCAATACATATGTACACACCAATTACCAAAGAGTCTTTTCATTAAAGGTCTCATCCTTCCCCCACTAGAAGAATGAGTATTTTAAAGTTTGCACCCAAGTAATGCATGCAGTATAATCCAGAATATAATTGCAATAAAAGGAATCATGCTTATTTGCTACTTAAACAATTATCCATAAAGTTTACCAGATAAAAATTTCCACTTCTGACTTAGTAGTTGAAAATTTAAAAAATCAATTTCTCTCAACCAGAACAGAGGTTTGTTTTTATTAAAAAAAAAATTGATTGTATAAATCTTTGATTTTGAGAAAATATTTAAAAATATCACAGAGGAAGTACTGAAAGGAATGATAAAATAAAACTAAAAAAAGATTTTAAAAATCCCAGGTTTTACAGTTTGGCTTGTCTAGATTAATTTTGAAAGCTTTTTTTACAATTACAACTTACTCTAAAAGATTCTTTAGTATTGTTCTACTGTATTATTTTTAAAATATAGAATATATAAATCCTAACCTAGAATCATGTTAAAAATAATCATGTCTTCACCTTTTAAATTTCTTAGGTGTTAAAGGGTTATCTAAATCATTAACTCTATAATCTATAGCATACTGTAAATTCAGTCTCTAAGCTTTAATTAATTTGTTCAACTCAAAATAAACCATTTGTAAGTTACTCTAATGTTTCTGAGGAATAATTTACATAACAACTTCAAAAATACTACCTATTAACCACATTAGTGAAATGTAGTTAATTTATACAAAATGTAAACAAAATATGTATAATGATTATACCTTTTTTAAAAGTTTTCCTTTACTAATCAACTCAGTGTTTTTGTTTGTTTAAAAAAGCTGCTCAGATAACTTTGTTTTAGTATTATGATACATGGCAATTTATGTTACTTAGTTTTTAGAGACTAGAACTAAATAGTACAGGACTAAAGATAATTTTTCCAAAAGAACTTAAAGAGGATATAACATCACTATACCTAAGAATCAACAATACAGAGAAAATCTTTGAATTCACTGTTTTAAACCAATTCTCTCAAAGTTTTTGATATTTACTGAGGAATTATCGTTTTACTAGTTTTTAACCAAATCGAGTATTTTGTCAAGACTTAAAAAAATGAACAATTAAACTATCTGTGAACAAATTAAGTTATATTCTTAACTGGTACATTTCCTTTTCTCCAGATAATTAAAGATTGGTAAAGTCTGTTGTGAAATTATAATAGATATACCAAACAAATTTTTACTTCCTTCTTTTATGTCACGACAAGAGTTCTGATCTTTAATTTATTTTTGAGAAGACCAATAGCAATTTATTTACATAATTACAAACTCATCAAAGACACCAGCATTTAGAATACACTACTGTGTTTGTTTGCCTTTTCAGTTAATCAAATTAAATATGATTATTTCGTTTGTCTTGTGCTTTTCCAAGTCAAATTCATATTTATTTTTTCTCACCGTCTCCACCAAACGTCAGTAAAATTAGAACATTTCGGCTACAGAAATCAATCCTTCAAGGTAGGTCTCAGCTTCACTGGTCTTAAGGCAGATTCAACGAAAACGTGGTCTCCGCATAGTTGATTTTACCCGGAATTTTTCGTTTGCTTTTTTTGGAGGGGTTGTTTGGTTTTGCTTCAAGCAACCCTGTGGACCACAAAGGGGGTTAGAAAGGGAGGGGGGGCAGAACGGATCGATTTCTCCAGAAGCCCAAGAAAGTTCAGGCTTCTGCAAATTTAGCGCAGTTGTTTTAAAGAAAAAAGACGTATACATTCTAAGATGTTGGAAATGGACAAGGAAACGAAGATGTGACTCCAGCTGCTGAGCATGGCGCAGACCCAGGACCTCCGGGCGCTGGACGTTGGGGGAAGGGAGGGGATCTGCGGGCACCACGCGGTCAGCCCAAGGGGCGGGCTCCACACCCGGACACTAAATTTTCTACCCTTCCTAATAGTTACCTCCCTTTCTCCGCCTTGGGGGTTGGGGCTGGGGGCGAGCAGTTAAAGGGCAGGAAAAATGAGAACAAGAAGAGGGGAACACAAAACCAGCCCTCAATCTCAACAAAACCAACGAGGGCGCAAAGGGTTATTTTCGCGCCACAAAAGATGGAAATCCAGGGACGGCTGCGGGGCCAATGAGTGGAAACCAGCAAACGGCTGCGGCGGCGGCGGCCGACGGTGATAGGCTCCCCGCCTGCACCAATCGGGTGAGGGGAGAAGCCCCCCGCCCTCGGCCGGGGCGGCGTCTCTCTCGACGCCGGTTGCTCAACTTGGTCTCGGCGAGTCGACCCCGTGGAGCGCGGGAGCCCCGCCCCGGGGCCGCTTCAGCGCGCCCTGTGCGCCCGCCCGGCTGCCCCGCCGGGTTCGGCCAGGGCCTCGCAGCCTTCTCCTCCGTGGGTACCAGGCATCCCCGAGCGCCAGGGAACCCCGCACTTACACGACACTGAGGCCGGAGCTGCGGGACGGTCGCCAAACGCACGCTGCCTGGTCCGTGCCCGCGGCTCGCGGGCGAGGGAGGATCTCAGGTGGGATGGTGCGGCGAGGGGAGGCGCAGAGGTTGCCCCCGGCCCGCACGTCTAGCCGGCCCCACGGCTCCGCGCCGACAGAGGCCACCCGAGGCGGAGCCAGAGCCCGCGGTCCCGCTGCAGGGCCGGGGGAGGGCGGTCCAGTGGTCAGGGCCCCGGAGGCGAGCAGCCGGCCGACGAAAGCCCTTCCCCAGTGTGAGCTGCAAGGATCCCGCCCTCTTTCTCCGGGCTGAGCCAGAGGAAAAAGGAAACGACCCCATCTTCTCATCTCCTGGGGCACCATTTTTTATTTTAAACAAAAATAAAAGAGGGTAGATCCAAGTTACCACTTATCACGCCTCTGGTTTAAACAGATCAGAGTCCAGGAGAGCTGTTTCAAAGAGCAAGAGCGTGTTAAAATACCTCCTACGAGGCCCAGGCTACGCGGCGGGCATTGTGTGCCCACCCGCGTGAGGGGCTTTGGCTCCCGGCTGGTCTCAGGCAGGGCTGGCAGCAGGAATGCCCTTTCCCCCTCTTCGTCTGCTCAGCCTTCGCCTATAACCTGTGGATTTGGTAACCGACCTTCTAAACATAGTTTTTCTCCTTTAATAGTATACTGACCCATAAGAAGTATTTTTACTGCCCTCAGGTCAGCAGATGAGGAGGTACAGCTGTCCAAAGAGTAAACAGACTGCAGTTGGAAAGATTCGGCCGCATCCGAGAGCAGATACGATGGGTGGGAGTTCTTTCTTGGTGGAATTGACATTAATTAGGAGCTACAACTGTTTCAGGAAGAACCTGGAGTAGCCCATAAACAGTTAATTTGTGTGAGATTCATTAAAAAACTGGAAGTTAGGTTGACTTTATATTCGTTATTGAAAATTCACCAAAGATATTTTTGCACTTGAAGTAAAAAACAACTATCTATGATCTTTTTACTCAGCCATTGAGGATATAGTTATTCCTTGAATGCTTGGAAGATTGGAAGTGGAGTGGACTGTATCCACCTCCCTTTCTGATGTCTGAGCTTATATTACTAGTGTATGTTTTTAAGGTCCTAGATGGAGTATCCAGTTTGTTATAATAATACACAGATTAAGTTCACAAGAGTCCCAGGAACATACTTCATCAAAACAGCACACACTTGTTTTAAATTCCAGCTGTTAGGTTTGTTTGATAATGACAGACAACCATGGGCTAGTATTTATGGAAAATAAACAATTTATCCCATGCTTTAGAAGTAGATATTTCCTTAGGTCTCAGTTTTAATAAGAGCAAATACAATCAACAATCCAGAAGCCACCGTTCAATTGACTCTGGAAGCAAGCTGAACATAACAGAATTTATTCTTAAGAAAAAATTACTAAGAGTTAAGTGATCAAGAGACTATAACATTTACAGTGGTATTAAGAACAAAAATTACTAAATGAATGAAAAGCATATTTCTCCAAATGGCTTTTGATCATATGCAACAGGTACATTTAAAATAAATTCATAATTTGTTATATTTACATTTTGCATACCATAGAATACATATTTTTTCTTTTTTATAACCAAGGTCCTCTTTTTAAAAAAACATGAAAAATGTAAGCTCTTCTTAAAAGTCAAACCTAAACATAAAGAAATTTTATCACCAAAATGTTCATTTAATATGGAGCTCAAAATACAGTTCTAAACATTGTTATGCAGGAACACGTTTGTTTCCCCCATCTCAAAGTAAAAGCATTTCATTAAATTAAACATGAATGAAATTGTGAAAGTGTGTTTAGGTTTAAAATATTGGATTTGCTTAGCAGGAAAGGAAAACCTGTTAGAACAGTTGCATTTAAAATAATCTGACACCTTCCGGTTACTTAGCACAAAATTACAAAGTATGTTGTTTGTAAAAGACAAAATGTAAATACTCTTTATATCATGCAATAATTCCCATGCTTTAAAAATAAACTGCTATTCCTCTTTTAATTGGAATATACACACTTTTAAATGCCATGAACGGGTTTGACAAAGAGAAGCGAACTATTATCAATTAATGACTGAAAACGTTTCTAGTGTAAATCACAATGTTTCCTCTATTCACGATACTTTTTCTACCAGTAAGAGTACGAAGTCATTAAAGATTCTTCTTTACATTTTCATGTAATATAGAATTTCTTTCACTTTTTAAAAATTAGCATTTTAAGTCTTTTTCATGGAGTACCTGTTAAAAGTATACCACAACAATCTGGTGCAAATGAAGCCTTTGAGTACACAATTATTAAACGACACTTGGAGATTTCCACAAGATCCCCAGCACTGCCCTCATTTCCGTATTCCTCGTCTCCAGTTCACACTTTGTTGGCCCACAAAGGCTCCACTGGGCCCAGAGCCTCTCCCCCACACCCACCATTGTACTCGTTACTTATAGGGAAAATTATGAATGGCTCTCATGGCCAAATGCAGGCAGAAAGGCAGAAAAGACTCGAACAATTTTTCAAGTGCGAATACCACCTATGGGTAAGGCTGAGCGGTCTTCCTGTTTAAAAGTCCCAAGTTCTCCAACTAAAATTATTTAAATAAAAGCACCAGCCTACACCACTGCTCCCTCTCTAGAAACTACAGAAAGGGAAGGTTTCCCTTTAAATACCGACTTTTCCCACTTTGACTTCTCTCCTCCAGCCGCCCAGTCCCCCGACGCCCCCATCCCCAAGCCAGAAACCTCCGCCCCTGCGCTCCCCTCCCCCACCAGTGGCCTAGCCCGCCCCCGGCCTCATTTATCCCGGAGCCTTTTCTGAATCGCGCAACCAATGGCAAACGCGAAGCCGAGAGCCACCGCGAGCACAGGCGGAGGAGGTGTCGCCCAGACACCCGCCCAGGACGCTGCGGGCTCCCATCCCCCACCGCCCGGCTCGGGGCCGCCCCACTCCCGCGGTGCCCCGGGCCCGACGAGGGTGCACAGGGTGGGGCGAGTCCGCCCGCCTGTCCCGCCCCCACCCCCGCTGCGTTTCCGTCCCTGCCAGCCTTGGAAACGCGCTGGCGGCTTTGCTGGGGTTACACTTCTCATGTCATTAAAGCCACCAGGCGAGTTCGGGATTGAGACTCTTTGGTTTTGTTAATTACCTGTTTTAAAAAAGTGAATGATTAAAACTACGGTAACTAGAGCCGAGGAATTGCCTAGCACCCCACCCCTTTCCTTGTTGAAAAAAAAAAAATCAATATTCCAACCCTCCCTGCCTGGATCGGCCCTGACCAGATAACCCTTTCTAAACTCGTGTTGTGACAATCAGCTCCCCTCGGCGCCGGGCTGCGGCTGCTTTAGCATTTTTTCCCTCCTCCCCTCCCCCTTCTCAGGGTCCCTCGCCCAATCTCGTTTCCCCTCCCCCTCTTCCTCTCGCTCGCTCTTTTTTTTTTCTCCTCCGAAACCCACTCTAATTGAGGCGCTGGGATTCCTCACGTGAGACGTTGATTTGTAGTTTGAACACGTGGCTCATTCAAAAAGCCGGACACTCGGAGCGGATTTTTTCCGCCTCCTGCGCCTTCCTCCCTCCTCCCCCTCTCCCCTCCCTCCTGCCAGTCACCCTTCTGGGTTTTTTATGGGGAGGCGGCGCCTGCCTCACGTAGTGTGATATTTTCACAGTCGGCTGGCCGATGCCAAAGGGGTTGGAGAGGAAGAGACAAAAAGTAGTTTTTCCCCTCCTCCTTCTCCTTTCTCTTACTAATCCCGCCTCCTCCTCAGAGTTAGGAAGACTCGTTGATGCGTTTGGGTTGTAGCTAGGCTTTTTCTTTTCTTTCTTTTCTTTTTTTTTTTAAGTATCTGGAAAAGGACAGGAACCCTCGGATCTGATTTTTCGCTCCTCGTTCTAGTGCTTGGTTCTTACTGTGTTTGTGTGTTTTAAAGGCCAGAAGACGAGGGGAACAAAACCCGCCGGATCCATCCATCACTGTGGGTGGTTTTAATTTTTCCTTTTTCTCATTAATTTTTTTAAACAACCAGTCTGCACGATGAACAAACTGTATATCGGAAACCTCAGCGAGAACGCCGCCCCCTCGGACCTAGAAAGTATCTTCAAGGACGCCAAAATCCCGGTGTCGGGACCCTTCCTGGTGAAGACGGGCTACGCGTTCGTGGACTGCCCGGACGAGAGCTGGGCCCTCAAGGCCATCGAGGCGCTTTCAGGTGGGCCCCGGCCTGGCCCCGCTCGGGCTCCCGCCCCAGCCTTGCGCCGCCGGTCCGGGCCCACCGGGGCGGCTCCGCGAGCCCCAGGCCCGGCGCGTGCGGGGAGCGGGGGTGAGGCCCGAGTGCCCACTCGCGTGGGGGCCGCGGGCTCCCCGCAGCCTCGGCGCCCACTCGGGCCCGCGGCTCCCCTCCCCAGGCCGCGGTTTGCTGGGTGAGGGCGGACGCGCTGTCAAGAAAGCCCCGGCGCCGGCTCGGAGGGGCGCGGGGCTGGGGGAAGGCGCGCTCCACCCGCGCCCCGCCTGGGCCCAGGCGCGTGCTCCAGGCCCGGCAAGCTGGGCCGAGCTTGAACGTCCGCTTGTTCCTCCTTCCTTCCTGCTTTCCTCTGGTCGTTATTTACGGCGCTGGCTTCGCTGCCCTCCCCCCCGGCCTTGGAGAATGGAAAGTGGCCTCGACCCGGCTGCCGAGTGAGGCCGAGGGCTGGTGCCTCGCACAGGCGGCCCTGCGCTTCCTCTCCACCCTGCGGGAGGGGAGCGAGTGCGCCCGGTTTCCCTGTTCCACATTCCACCTCTCCTGGTCCGACAAGCGAAAGGGGCAGGTGGGCGGGGGCGGCAGCTTGTCGCCTGGGAGGGAGTCGCCGTCACAGCTCTGGGCCACCCGCCGCTCTCTGTGCTGCGGCGCGGGGCTGCGGCCTCTCGGGTGGCAGGGTGGCTCATCCAAGGCGGGGTACCATGCCTGGCTGGGCAGAACGCCCCCGGGGAGGGCTGCGCTTGGGGCCCCTCTGGGAGCCCCTTGCCTTTTGGCTTCCCTGTTATCAACTCCGACCCAGTGCGGGAGCCTCGTCGTTCTTTGCTCCTGGTTCAGTCTGTGTAGAGAGGCACCTCTGGCCATTCACTTGTCCTTCCTCCCTCCTGTCGTCCCCGGCCCTTTCCCGCCACTCCCTGTCCTCCCCAGCCCCACCGCCTAGTGTTCCCGCGGGCCTGGGACCAAGCAGAGAGAAGGGCCAGGGAGCTCCCTCCTGAAGAAAACCAATGTAGCCTCCTCCCCCGAGTTTGTCCCGTGGGCAGTGTCCCTCTTGCGGGCCTTGTGGGGTTGGATAACCCCCCTAGGTGGGCGGGAGAGTCCTGGGGACTAAAATGTTACCCAAGCAGTGGGGTCGGCAATTGATCCTCTTCACCCATCCGTAAGTTAAAAATCCACACCCATCCAAGGGGGTCGGCTTCCCACCCGTTTGATACTCGGCTACTCTGTAGGCCTTAAGCCGCGTCCGGGCCTTGGGGGCAATTCGGGGTCTCAGGAGGCCATTTGTGTCGCCGCTTAGGCTGTGCCTGTCCTTAGGGTGGGGAGAGCCGCTGAACCCGGCCGACCTTCTCTCACTTATTGTGTGTCCGCAGGTAAAATGGAACTGCACGGGAAACCCATAGAAGTTGAGCACTCGGTCCCCAAAAGGCAAAGGTGAGCTTGTATTCTGTTTTCACCGATTCTCTTCCCACTCCATTACTGGGAGGAAAGACTCAGCTGAAAACAACTTCTTGTCCTCTTTTGCTTACCAGGCTGCTGTATGGCTTGGCGTTTCTTTTCCCCTTGCGTTCGTGGTAGGGCTGTGTGTGTTGCTAGTGCTGTGGCCCCTGCCTCTCGGTTGTTGTTATTGGTTATCAAAATCTCTCAAGGAAGCTCACAGCTAGATGTTTTGTGTCAGAGCAGGTCAAACTGCTACAACGGGAAATCGAAATCAAAACTCTCAACGGGCAGACTTGGGGAGTCTGCAGGACTTAGGGAGCAAGGGATGACCCCCCACACCCTTAGGTACAAGGTAGCGGAAAGCGGTTGCGGACACTCGCGGGGTGGCGTTCCTTTCCTTCCCTGTCCAGAGTTGGGAGGCCCGGGGCGCATCTGAGAAGAGAGGAATTTGCCTTTCCCCTGTTTGCTGGCCCGCGGGTATTGAAACACGTGAGCGAACGCCTGGGCTTCTCCAGCCCAGAAATACCTTTTGGTCACTCCAAAGCTATATACATAATAGATTTCTGTAGTTACCGCCTTTGTCTCCCCCTCCCCTTTTAGGGTATATTTTTTGCTTACAAGATTTGTGCTACTTAAGCAGGGGGATTTCTCTTCTCAGAGAGCATGTGTAGCGTGTCACTTTAGAGAATGTTTGCAGACTGTTTTGGCCTCTGAAGTATTTTGGAGACATGGCTCCTTTCTCCAGAGCAGGCCAGATTTTGGCTCTGTAACTAACTGGAAAGGCTGTACCCTCCCAGTGTCCCTGGGCTTGTCCTGTGCTTTTCTGGGTTTTGCAAAGTGGGGTTAGGGTTTCTGCCTGCTGCTCCCCCATGCCCCTACTCCCAGCTTGAGCCAAACAATAAGCTCGAATTTAATTTAAACCAGGGCTGCGTGTGTCTGGTTAGGTGTTGGTGAGTGCGTACGGGGAGGGCAGGAGGGGTTTGCTCTGCCATTCCCTGGTGCTGTGTGCAAAGATAGATGGCTACACAAAATGTCATCTGTATGCCTGTTTCCAGACTGAGCTCTCTTCCAGGTAAAGCGGTTTCACAAATCTTGTTTTTAGGAACGAGCTGATTTGAATTTCTGTGGATTTCTCTTGTTCATGTACGTAAATCTCATTAGGATAATTGAAAAGAGATTCAAGTGACCTGATTTAGTTCTAGTTGGGAATTTTGGTAGTGGTCAAGTTACTTTATATAGAATGTAATTATTTTTAAAGAGCTTCTAAAATAATAAAATGTGTACTGAAAAATACCTAGATTGAGCTTAGTTTAACAGGAATTGAAAAAATGTTGAATTAAAAAAATACCATTTGAGAGTCTAAGTTTAAACATTAAATGTTTGAGTTTTTCAGATACAATTCATTGACCTACATGTAAATACAGATTACTTTGTCTTACTCTCCAGCTTCTCCTTTCCAACCTGGTGTGAATTTCTCCCCATGTGTAGGAAATTAAATTTAAAATATTATCTGATAACAACTGCCTGGTTTATTCTTCAAGGCTTTTGCCCAGCCTGGAAGGATACTTAGTTACTTGTTATTTTATAATGAACTGGAGTTTCTCCTTAGGAAAGCACATAAGGCAAAATGTTACCAGTGGCAGCAAGTATTTATCAATGGAAACTTTTTAAATTTATTAACAATGTAGATTAAATAGTCAAGCTCACTTTTCACTAGCATGAAAATGCTCAGGAATTTAAATGATACAGTACCATCTTACTAGAAAATAAATAGAAGTGAGAACACTGGAGACAATTTTTTACTGATTTGAGAGAAAAATCAAGTAAATCTTTTGCTTGTGTTGAAATACTTTAAAAGCAGAGCTTACTTTTGCCGCGGGAAATTTACTGGAAATCTATATTAAAATTGTTTTAACTGAACTTTGGAGCTGTGATGCAGTTTCCCTTATCTGGACTGTTCCACCATCTGCATAGGCTCTGGGAGAGGGCAGAGAAGGCACCCTGGTGACCACATGCCCAGCATCTACAGGAAGGTCAAGAGGTGGTCCTGGGGGTGTTGCTATGATATTGAGT
Source organism: Indri indri (assembly GCA_004363605.1). Taxonomy (NCBI): domain Eukaryota; kingdom Metazoa; phylum Chordata; class Mammalia; order Primates; family Indriidae; genus Indri; species Indri indri. The sequence goes on along the minus strand of RJWJ010015128.1, from coordinate 11,846 downwards.
TGAATGCCACAGCTCAGTCCTTGCCAAGTGAGTCTGCTGGACTTCAGGGTGGAGTTCTTTCTGCTTAGCAGTCATTTCATTCCATCCCGTCATCATGTGGGCATCTGAGGCAGGCACACCCACATGTGCAGCAATGACCTTTATACCTGCTGTGCAAGGCATGCTGGGAACCTGGTGCTGGAGAATGCTATGGCAGCAGGCTTGGATGGATGAATGGACTTGCACTAACTAAATAGGGGAGCAGGCCCAGGAGGTGACTGGATGCTTGGCAGGCTGGTCTAGCTCTGACTTTGAAGCTGGGTGGGGACCCTTTCAGGAAGGGGCATTGTTGAGTTTGGTTCAGATCAAGCTTAACTCCTGATTACCGAAGTCTCAAGGGAATGTGGAAGGAATGTGGCTTTTCTGCATTCAGACACCCCTCAGTTGGGGAAGATTATAGCAGTACTTCACAGACCTTGAGGTCCCTGCATCTGGGATGAAGAGAAAATTGCACTGGATATCTGTGATAGTGTTAAACGATAAAGCAAATGAAGACTTGATGACTCGAAGGTATAGGCTTAGCGTTTTTCTCCCCTTGGAGTAAGGGTGGTTGTGGACATAGTTGTGACTTTGAAGATTGTAGCTGAGTTTTGTTGGAAGAGCTGTTGGTATCTTGTGGGGCTTGTATGTGCCCCTATGTGATTATGTAAATAGCACTGATGTCCTTTTTTGTTATGTTGTGGGCTGTTGGGCATGGGAGAGGGAACAGGAAAGTTGCTGACAGTAAGGGAACTGAGAGGGTGGTGGCTTTAGTTCAATTTCCATGGCTTTTTAAAATTATGAATATAATCTCATATTTTTTTCTATTGCCTCACCATTTCTGATTAAACTTCCTCATGATTTAGCTGTTAGCATTAATTAGGATTAAATGTAGCTGAAAATATATTTGAATAAAGGAGAAAAAAATAAGATATTATAGTTAATATTTTTCCGGAAAGGATCCCATAAAACAAACTGTGATGCCTAAGCTCAAATGTCCCTCTTTGTTTCCTTAAAAAAATAAAATAAGCTGAGTGTGGTGGTGCTTGCTTGTAGTCCCAGCTACTCAGGAGGCTACGCTTGAGCTCAGGAGTTCAAGGCTGCCATGAGCTATGATCAGGCCGCTACACTTAAGCCTGGGTTACAGAGGAAGACCTCATCTCTAAAATAAATAAGTGAACAACTTATTTCCATATTAGAATCTGTGTTTAACATGTAAATTGGATAGAGTATTATAAAAGTAACTGCGGTTTTAAATGGATCATACTTTCAGTGGCTACTTAAAATCTAATGTTGCATTTTAATAGCTGTGTTAAGTATAGAATAAGATGGTACCATAACCAACAACATGCCCATTAGCCAAAGCATGTGACCCCTCATCATGGGGCCGACTTCAAAGTCTTAGAACAAGAAAAGCTCTTTTTAATGTGGAACATTTAAACACAGGTGTGAATAGGAGTGTACCTCTTCCTTATCAATGTGGTATTGCTGAATCTTGTGAATTTTGGAAGTTTCTCACACATGTAGACACTTGGTTCCGAATGTTAGGAAACTTTCGTGGCTGGTAAAGAATCATAAGAAGTAATCTTTGGAATGCTCAGTTTAAGATCAATGTGTGGCTGCTTAAATTGTTGTAGCTGGAGAGGTTTTTTTCTTGGTTTCATGTGTTTTCCAAACAGTTTGAAAGATATCTTTGGTTTTAATACAACTGTAAAAAAATTAAATGATTGTTGGTAAGTAGCTTCTACTGTGTGGTTGTCCACAGTAACTCAGAGGAAGATGTTATGGAAACATAACATGTGCCTGGAGTCGGTGGGAATCAAGAATCTTGGCTTCTGTTTCTGGCCTTCCTTTTGATTTGTGTGATCACTTACGTTCTCTGTTCAAGGCCAAATGCCATTGTAATAAACTACAAGGGGCATGCAGTATTTTGTTGAGATTTTTACCATTCTGGTTGGAATAAACGGGTTATTAGCTAAGGCTTCAAAATCTTTTGGTATTACGGGGATCTGGGGTTTTCCCTGTAAGAAGCTTGACTTGAATTTTTCTGTAGTATGGTAGCTCAGTTGCTTTTGCCCATGTACCTCTTTCAGGCAGTCAGCAAGAGGGAAATGATCTTTGCCATGCTTTGAAACCCTTTCATGAGCCACACCGCTTCAGTTAATGTGTTATAGGATTGAGATTTTGTGTTAAAGTGAAGCTGTTGAACCGTCTTTTTATATCTGAAGTGACTTCATTATAATTGTCTTTAGCACTGTGCAGGCAGCAACTTTTCTAGCAGTAACTAATTTTCGAAAGGTATGAATTATCCATTCAGTAACTTTGGCGGTTGGTTTGGTCTGGGAGGAAGGAGAGGCGGAAAGACGAGATGGTTAGCTGTGCTATTCTTAGCTGAGTTTCCTTTATCGACTGTTGCCTCTGATTCAAGCTTCCAGAGTCATAAGACAGGAGGTGGCAGTGTGGTAGCAATGACCAAGGGGTAGGATTGGCATTCTTAGTTGGGATCTCTGCGCCATAAATCTGATGTTACAAATTGGCTTGGACTGCCGGGATTTTGCTTGAAGGCTGGTGGCAAGCACAGTTTTGAGTGCTACATTAAAATTGAGGGTATAATTTATCATGGTCTAAAATTGCTGTTTGGCAAGGGTTCAGTAGTGGTAAATAAACACAGTTATAAATATTGATATAGTATGTGCGCTTTATTGCCCTGAAGGGGAATACGTAGTACATAAACTGTATGTATTTTAGAGAATTATCCTGAGACCATTTAACTTGATTAGAAAATAGTTTGAAATTATTGAGAAGTATACTTTGAGGAATCTAGTAGAACTGTAGGCTGAAAAAGGCCTAAGTCCTTAGACTATCTGGCATTATCACTTAGTTGTTTAGGGATTTGATTTTGTTGTGATCGTGGTATTTCAGTTATCCATTGCTGCATAACAAACCACCCCAAAACGACAACTCATGATTCTATAGGTCTGTTAGGAGGTTGATTCTGTTCCATGTGGTATCATTTGGGTCATTTACTAAGCTGGGCTAACAGGATCAAGAAGGCTTCATTCACTCTTACAACTGGTCTGAGTGGTTGTCCTTGTGACCTTTCTCCACATGGTATCTCATCATTCAAAAGTAGCATGAGCTTTTTTATAGCACAGCTGACTACCCCAAGTGAAGGTGGAAGCTGCTAGTCTCATTAAAGGCTGCACTCAGAATTGGCACATTGTTAGTCCTGTCCCATTCGGTTGGTTAAGGCAAGTCACCAGGCGAGCCCAGATTCAAGCAGGATATGCAGATAGACTATCTCTGGATCGTAGAGTGGCTTGCAGGTACGGAGAGGGAAGAATCCATGGTGACCATCTTTGTAGATTATCTTTCACCGATGGATAAGTAGTGAAGAAGATAAGTAGGGAAGAAGTAGTGGCGTCAAAATGCTTCGAACAGAAAATATTAGAAAATTGCATGTAGGGCTAGAAATGGAGAGCTAGCCCCCATTGTAATATCCTGATAAGAGATGATGACATTAGCTCTGCAGGTAATTGGTAGCGGCTGTTCTCTATATAGCCATGAGGAACAGCCAACAGGATTTGCTGATGGATTAAATGAGCATGAGAAGAGTCAAAGATGACAAGATTTTTTGGCCAAAACAACTGTGCAGAAGATGGTGCCATTTACCAAAATGGAGAATATTGGGGGAGGAGCAGATTCTTGGGTGGAAATCCAGCTTTGCTTTTGGTGTATTGTGTTTCTGATACTCACTAGAAATGTAAATGAAGAAGTGGAATAGGCAGTTGGGTATATCAATCTGGAGCTCAAGGACATAGAAGTGAAAATTAGGGGCTTCCTTAGCTTTTGGTATTTGAAACCATGGATTTGGACAAGATCACAAAGCACCCGAGCCTGGGGCTCTCGAGGAAAAGAGAGACCAGCAAAGGAGGGTGACAGGAGGATGATAACCTAGAAGCGAGCAAGCAGAGTGAACTGTTTGTGGGAGGTAAGTGAAGAAAGCCTGTGGAGAAGGAGGGTGTAGTCAACTATGTAGAAAACCGCTGAGAGTTACTGAATTAGATGGGTGAATAAGTGAGTGGGGGTGTATTAAATTTCAGCCTTCTGGCTCTTCTGTAAATAGATGGAGAATGGTTTACAAATTTTGGAGCAACCTGGGATATACCCTTTCTTTCAGAATTCATTTTTTAGGATCTCGATTCATTTTATTTTCTAGAAACATCTGAGCATACTCTGTTTATTATCTGTTAGAGATGGAATAGTCTTCCAACTTTAATAGATCCTCCTTGCTCAGTGGACAAGACTCGTTTGTGACATCTAACAACAATTGACCTACTCTTGCATCTTTCAGCGTTTCTAATGGCTATGAGCTCACTGTCAGATTACAGACAACTCATTCTACTATTTTTTTTTTTTTTTTTGAGACAGTGTCTTGCTCTGTTGCCCGGACTAGAGTGCCATGGCATCAGCCTAGCTCACAGCAACCTCAAACTCCTGGGCTCAAGCGACTCTCCTGCCTCAGCCTCCCAAGTAGCTGGGACTACAGGCACGCACAACCACACCTGGCTAACTTTTTTTCTATTTTTAGTTGCCCGGCTACATTTTTATATTTTTAGTAGAGACAGGGTCTCACTCTTGCTCAGGCTGGTCTCTTTCTTTTTCTTCTCCTGCCCCCCACAAGTCCATGTTGAAATCAGGCTGGTCTCCAACTCCTGAGCTCAAGCAATCCTCCTAACTCAGCCTCCCAGAGTGCTAGAATTACAGAAGTGAGCCACTGCCCCCAGCCTCATTCTACTTTTTTATTGAGATACATTTGGGAAATTCTTTGAAGCTGTCTTAGATTCCAAAACAGTATAGACCAAATCCAGTGCTTCTATGTGGTGGTCTAAATGCTTGGTTTAACAATTAGAGGTTGAAATTATTGGCTAAATGTTTATGGATATCATGGGCTAGGTTTAAAATACTTTATTTTAGGATGCTAGCATAAATTAAGCATTCCTTCCATTTTATTCACAAAACTTTCGCTATAAGAAATCTTTTGGAAGTAACTAAATTCTCTCATTTTTGCATACTTAAAAACCTGGTCTTCGGTAAAGTAGCATGCTCCCCAAATTATGAATCCTGTCTTTGGTTACAATAGTTGCCAAAACTAGGTAATTGATAATGTTAGATCAATTGATTTTTTTTTGAGACAGAGGATTTGGTTTGAATAATTCCTTTCAATACCTTTTTTTCTGTCTATGCAAGTCCTTTGATCAGTGGAGTACTACTTTCAAAATGTTTAAACACTGCTATTTTAGGAAAGGTAAACTAATAAAAATGAGATAACACAATAGATTCGTAAGTGGTATTGATTGCTTTACCAAAATTTCTCAGTAAGGCCCTGGGAGAAGTGACCAAGTGAAGCCCATTTCCAGGTGCTGTGACTCTGCCCTGCCTGCCTTCATTCCTTCCATTTAAGTTGTTCAAATCCTCAGAGTACACAGCAGCCCCATCTTGTCTGCAGTGGCCAGTCAGAACAGAGATGTCTTATTTCTTGCCTTCTCTAAGTACAGAAATCTCGTTTGGCTTTGAAGGGTTGATTTTTCATCTTTATTTAGGAAAAGACTCGTACACAGGTAGTCTGGAATCCAGGGCTTATTATAGAGTAAAAACATTTGGACATCCTCACTTAAGACAGAAAATGAGACTTTTTTTTGTTTTAATATATATTTTTAGCAGCTTCATCTTCATATAAATGAGTTTCAGAGAAGTAGGAGGGGCCGGAAGATACGCGGGTAGGACAGAAGGCATGGAGAGGCAGATGTCATTGCTTTAACTCAAGAGGGTGATTGTAACTGCTTAGGGTGTGTTCTTAGATTGCAAAAGAGGCAGAGGTGCCCATTTGTCCCAGCTTGATAGCAAGTTTGGTAGGACCCTGGCTTACAGAAGAAAGTCTCCTTAACTTGGGTTATCGTTAAGGATCAGGAGAGTAGGAGGAAGAAATTGTGCTGAAACCTCTTTATTAGGAGCTCTATTGCTTACTTTTTGTGTCCTCGTTGAACTGAAAGGTATAGTCAGAAGGATATGTGGGATATGAAGTCTTAGATCTGGGTTTGATTCCCAGCTCCAGTTACTAAATGCATGATGTTGATTGAGGGTAAGGAAATTGAGATCTTGGGGAGATTAGAATGGAAATGACTCTTCATAGGATCTTGTGTAGGATAATGTATGTCAAGCATCAATACAGTATCACCAGTGGTCTTTCCAATGGTAGCTGTTGTATTTTTCTCCTTGAGATTCAGATGTGAAAGCTGGATAATGTAGATTAGATTTGGTGGTGATAACAGACACATGGAAGATCTTTATTCTGCTTCAGGAGTAGAAACCTGTGGGTGGATGGGGCGTTCTTATTTTTTTTCCTCCCCCCACAATGAGCATGTATTACCTTTTTTCTTAAGATACAACCTAGATACACTAGAGTGTATAAATATTAAGCAGATTGATAATTTTTACATATGTATGTACATTCAAATTAATTCAAAACAGATAAAGTAAAATATGAAAAATAGTTGTTTTTCAATCCTTACCATCTCCATGTACTTCCCAGGGTTTACCACTAGTTACTTTGGTATATTATTTTCTTTTCTTTTTTTTTTTTTGGAGACAGAGTCTGGCTCTGTTGCCTGGGCTAGAGTAGGGTGGCGTCAGCCTAGCTCACAGCAACCTCAAACTCCTGGGCTCAAACGATCCTCCTGCCTCAGCCTCCCGAGTAGCTGGGACTACAGGCATGTGCCACCATGCCCGGCTAATTTTTTCTATATATATAATTTTTTAGTTGTCCAGCTAATTTCTTTCTCTATTTTTAGTAGAGATGGGGTCTGGCTCTTGCTCAGGCTGGTCTTGAACTCCTAACCTTGAGCGATCCACCCACCTTGGCCTCCCAGAGTGCTAGGATTACAGGCATGAGCCACTGCGTCTGGCCTGGTATATTGTTTTCCAGAATTTCTTCTGTGCATGTGTCCACAAACATTTTTAGTATAACCAAATCATTGTTTATAATTTGTGCTTTTACTAAATAATGTATCCTGAAGATGTAGGCACAAACATTTCACTTTTTTAACCTACAGCTTTGTTGTTCAGCATGGGTGTGCGATAATTTAACCATCCTTTTCATAGTGATTTCTTCTTCTTCTTCTTCTTTTTTTTTTTTTTTTTTGAGACAGGGTCTCACTCTGTTTCCCTGGCTAGAGTGAGTGCCATGGCGTCAGCATAGCTCACAGAAACCTCAAATTCCTGGGCTCAAGCAATCCTCCTGCCTCAGTCCCCCCGAGTAGCTGGGACTACAGGCACACACCACCATGCCTGGCTAATTTTTTCTATATATTTTTAGTTGTCCAGATAATTTCTTTCTATTTTTTTTTAGTAGAGACGGGGTCTTGCTCTTGCTCAGGCTGGTCTGGAACTCCTGAGCTCAAACAATCCACCCGCCTCGGCCCCCCAGAGTACTAGGATTACAGGCGTGAGCCACCACGCCCAGCCTTCATAGTGATTTCAGTTCAGCATACCTATGTGTGTTATCCCGAATCTTGGCTGGGAATTTTTACAGTGTAAATTCTTAAACTGGGAATTGCAATGTCAAAAGATACACATATTTAAATTTGGAAGTGCTCTTAAAAAAAAACACTAAATTTTTTTATGTTGATGTGGTTAGTCATAATTTGACAGCAAAGAGCACATGAAGTGTGCAGTGAGACTGGTTAAGAACCATCTCTTGGCCCGACCGGTGGCTCACGCCTGTAATCCTAGCACTCTGGGAGGCCAAGGTGGGTGGATCGCTCAAGGTCAGCAGTTGGAGACCAGCCTGAGCAAGAGCGAGACCCCCATCTCTACTAAAAAATAGAAAGAAATGATCTGGACAATTAAAAAAATATATATATATAGAAAAAATTAGCCGGGCATGGTGACGCATGCCTGTAGTTCCAGCTACTCAGGAGGCTGAGGCAGAAGGATCGCTTGAGCCCAGGAGTTTGAGGTTGCTGTGAGCTAGACTGATGCCACGGCACTCACTCTAGCCTGGGCAACAAAGTGAGACTCTGTCTCAAAAAAAAAAAAAAAAGAACTGTCTCTTCAAGCATGGAGGACTATATAATTCTAGAAATAAACCTAATCTTCTACCATACGTGTTGTGCTCTTCTGACAAGTCTTTGTCCCATTTCATTTGTGCCTTTTGTATGCAAAATTAAGTAAAAAGCTATAAAAATTAAGTTCTGGTAATTTTTTTTTTTTTTATTTGAGGCAGGGTTTCATTCTGTTGCCTGGGCTAGAGTGCAGTGGTGGCATCATAACTCACTGCAGCCTCTAACTCCTGAGCTCCAGCGATCCTCCTGTCTCAGCCTCCTGATTAGCTGGGACCACAGGTGTGTGCCACCATGCCTGCTAATTTTTTTTTTTTTTTTTGTGGAAATGGGATTCTTGCTCTTGCTCAGGCTGATCTCAAACTCCTGGCCTTAGCCTCCCAAAGTGCTAGGATCATAGGCATGAGCCAGCTTGCTTGGCCTGTTCTGATAATTTATCGCTCAAATACCTAGGGCTCACGCTCTCCCTCTCATACGTAGCACCTTGGATTTTGGATTTTACCTCAGAAACTCACAATAGTTTCTTGTAATGGAAACTTTACAAAATCACATTTTGAGGAGAAAGTTTATTAAGAATTAGCTCCCAAAAGAAGGTGCTATTCACCTTGCCATCCTAGCTGGGCAGATAATTAGAAAGCTTAGTTATGAGAACCCGTGGGAGTGGTAAAACTATTTAAGAAGTGATTGAGTTCTCCCTTGTGATTCCCCAAATGTCTTTTTTTTTTTTTTTTTTTTTAAGTCAGCTGGTTTTGGGCTGGGGGTGGTGGTTCACACGTGTAATCCCAGCACTCTGGGAGGCCGAGGTGGGAGGATTGCTTGAGCTCAGGAGTTCGAGACCATCCTGAGCAAGCATGAGACCCCCGTCTCTACTAAAAATAGAAAAATTATCCAGGCATCAGTTGTGTGCGCCTGTAGTCCTAGCTACTCTGGAGGCTGAGGCAGGAGCATCACTTGAGCCCAGGAGTTTGAGGTTTCCATGAGCTAGATGATGCCACCGCACTCTAGCCTGTGTGACAGAGGGAGACTCTGTCTAAGAAAAAATAAAATTAAGTAAGAATTAAGTCAGCTGGTTTTGCAAAAATGGAGAAGCTCTTTCTTTTTCTTTGGAGAGTTATATGTGGTTTAAGTTCGTAGTTTCCATTTTTTTGTGTGCTCATTTACTTATTTCTGTATTTTTTGAGTTTCAGCAATGAACTCATTTCTTATGAGTTGCATAAATTTTTAGTTTAACAAGCATAGGTTGAGCACCTGTGCTTGTAGTTGATTCCATGCTAGATTTCAGGGGCTAGAAAGAATAAGTCTCTTGTCCTGAAGAAAAGTAAAAGCACATGGAGTATAGTATAATGGCTTTCACTTTCTTCTGTCTCAAAGTCTTGGTGATGTTATTTTCATTTTCAGTAGTAACAGTGGCTTGCCATGGCAGCGATCCTAAATAAAGGTGGATTAAAATCTCTGCAAATAAAGAAATGTTGTAAACATGTCATAGGGTGTATGTGGGATGCCCCAGAAACACAGAGGGGGGGCAGTAGGCTTAGCCTGGGTGTTGGTACAGCCAGCCAGGGATAGATTTAGAGGGATGCGAAGGCAAGCAGAGGCTGACCGTGTGCAGCGAGGGTGGAAGAGGCAGAAGGGACAGCTGGAACCAGGGCACATGAGTGTGAAACATCCTGGTGTGTGTGTGGGAACGACAGGCTGTTAGAGATTAAAGAGGCTCGAGTGTGAGGCAGGGTGGTGTGCAGCCTGTGTGCATGATGGAGCGACTGCGTCATTCTCATTCTTCGTGTGTTTAACTTCAGGGGCTAAGTCCGTTTAGTTAATGCCGTTTAGCATTAAACTTGCATTAATGCTTTTTTGGGATTATCATGGAAGTCTTGATGCCTAGGTTAATTTTGGGATCTACCCACCAGAGATCCTGTTAAATTGCTTTTGCCTCTTCAGTGCTTCGTGGGAATGGCTATAGACCCAAAACAGTCCATGGAATCCAGAGCTGTTCTTAGGGTATCCTCTCCAGCGTAATTATGGTCAATTGTGGTATAGGATTAAGAATCCTGTAATAAGGTTGACTGAGCCCATTGATGGTAAGACAGTAACCAGCAGTGCTGATTAAAGCTCCTGGTATTTGATATTTTTTTAAGGGCATCCCAGATGATATAATGAACCTTTGGATAAAAATGCGATAGGCACTTTTTTGTGCACACTCTGTCTCCCTCTGTCACCGGGGCTAGAGTGCAGTGGCATCATCATCACTCACTGCAACCCCCAACTCCCAGGCTCAAACTATCCTCCTGCCTGAGCCGCCTGAGTAGCGGGGACTTATAGGCACACACTACTGTGCCTGTCTAACTTTTCTATTTTTGTAGAGATAGGACCTCTCTATGTTGCTCAGGCTCCTTTGTCCATTCTTGTACTGTGTTTACTGCTTTAAAATTAGGTGTTCATCTCCCAGTCTATTATTTTAAGGATAGTCTCTCTTGTTTAAGATAATTTCGGAACCGAACACATTTTAGGGCTTCTAAGATTCACGCATCTAGATATAAGATACAAATCCTTCACTGTACACCGTGTATAACCCACATTCTACAAGGAAATATGAAACATTCCTACATATATGTACATGTGAAACATAAACCATGATATGCAGGAATAGACATCCATCCCTAATTTTCCATTGCCACATGGTACATGTACAAACCTATTACTGAGAAAATACTGCTCAAGTGTCAGACAATCGAAGAAGTCCTTTACAAACATCATTTAATTCCCAACAACCCTGTGCAATAAGTTTTATTACTGCTATTTACAAATTTAAAAAGCTAAGACACTCAGAGTTTAATCAGTTTGCCCAAGATCATAGATTAAGCAAATATTCTAATCGAGGGCTGTGTGGCTCTAAGCAGGATGCCCTCCCTACCATTGTGCTGTTGTGCTGACCCCAACTTCAGTTAATTTTATGTGCACAGGCTGTTTGCAGTGGCTCATGCCTGTAATCCTAGCACTCTGGGAGGCCAAGGCAAGAGGACCACTTGAGGCCAGGAGTTCGAGACCAGCCTAGGCAATACTGAGTGAGACCTCCTTCTCTACAAAAAGTTTTAAAAATTAGCCAAGCGTGGTGGCATGCACCACAGTCAAAAAAGAAAAAAGACAAAGGATAAGAAGAGGCCATCCGAAAAGGCAATCTATGTACAAAAAGATACCCAATCTAACGAGTTATTAGGCAAATGCCAACTAAAATGGCATTTTCTGCCTATCAGGTTGGGGAAAAATGAGTAAGGTTGACAGTATCCAGTGTTGGCAAGACTGTGGTGCCAAGGAATGGGCACTTATATAGCGAGAGAGTAAATTGGCAGACTTCTTTGCATACTACTTGGTGCAGTGTCTGTTAGAGCTTAAAATGTGAATATCCTTCAACCAAGGATCACAGAAAAACACCTAGTCCTCATGGTTTTGGGCAGTCTGTAAGCATAGTTTTAGTCGGCAGTATTGGAAAGGAGAATCACAAGGCAGGACTTGTTTAAAAAGGTCCCTGGGGCCGGGCGCGGTGGCTCATGCCTGTAATTCTAGCACTCTGGGAGGCCGTGGCGGGCCGATTGTTTGAGCTCAGGAGTTCGAGACCAGCCTGAGCAAGAGTGAGACCCCGCCTCTACTAAAATTAGAAAGAAATTAATCGGCCAACTAAAAATATATAGAAAAAATTAGCTGGGCATGGTG
>RJWJ010015127.1:0-36739 GCA_004363605.1 Indri indri | reverse complement strand
CTCACTCTGTTGCCCAGGCTGGAGTGCAGTGGCATGATCATAGCAATCATAGCTCACTGCAGTCTCGAACACCTGAGCTCAAGCGATTCTCCTGCCTCAGCACCCCCACCCCCCGCCGCCAAAAGTACATAGGACTACAGGCACATGCCACCGCACCTGGCTAATTTAGTTTTTGTAAAAACAGGGTCTGGCTGTGTTGCTCAGGCTGGTCTTGAACTCCTGAGCTCAAGTGATCCTCCCTCAAGCCTCTTGAGTAGCTGGGACTACAGGCGCTTGCCTCTGTGCCCGGCTGAAGCACAAAAGTTTAAGGCTTAGTCTTTTTGAAAGGCATTCTTTTCAAAATATATCAGCCTTCAGAGGTAGCTACAGCCAAAAAAAAAAAAAAGAAAAAGAAAAAAACCTACAGGAACCATAGAAGTTCTCAAATTCTTTGATCCAATATTTTTAGTCCTGGAAACTGGCTCCAAGGAAAAGAAAAATGCCATTTGTGTAAAAATGTTTATGGCAACATCGGTTAAAAAGATTAAAAACTAGAAACAGCTCAAATGTGCATTCACATAATTATGGAATATTATATAGCCATTATAATTATAAAAATGATCAGCACATTGACTGGCATGTGAGTTGTAGTTAACTCAGGCTAGTTTTGAGCCTGGGGCCTCGTGAAGAAAAACCCTGCAGTTGGTTGGTGAAAATCCTACCTGTTGATGTTCTTATTGTTATAATTAACATTGACAATTTAATTCTAAAAACGCGGATTGCATTGCATATGACTCATGCACAGAAAACAATAAAAAATAACAAATTAGAAAGGATCCTTTTGTTTTAATAAAACACCGTGGCCCCTGGGGAAAATTTTTTTTTTATAATGTGGCAGGCAGTGTGTTAAACACAATTATGCAGATTCATGAATTACATCCAGGTAGAAGCCATAGGCTATCAAATCAGATCAGAGGAAGGGTGGCCGCAGGGGTGGGAAGGTGACTGAGTGCGGGGTCGCAGAGAAGGAGTTTTTGCAATGTCGTTACAAAGTAAAATTTAAAAGTAAAGCTTTATTGAGCGTGCCTATGTCCTTACAGAACAGTGGAGACACAGGGTGGGGCTATGGTCATCATTAGGGTGTTTAGATATTTTCTAGCTTTTTCCAGGCATAGTTTTATCAAGTCGTGATTCAGTTGGACAATGTCTTTTTTTTTTTTTTCTTTAAATCTTGCCATTGTTAGTTAACATTAAGGCCCGGGGAGTTGAATGCACCCTGGCAGGTTTGACTCCAAGCTTCACTGGCTGGGTAATAACCAACTTGCATGTGTGGCACCGTAAGTGCTTCATTCCACGGGGAGACACAGCAGGTGCTTCCAGTTTTCCCATAGTCTAGTTAGTGCTGGGATTGACATCCTTATGTGCAAAGCTGTTTCTGAATTTCAGATGAAGTCCCTGAGGTGAGATTACAAAGGAAAGGGTATAAACAGTTAACAAGAGGACCATCTTTTTTCAGATTCTAAAAGCATGTGTGTGGCAGTTACCGTAGGCAACTGAAACCTATACAGAAAAGACACACCAAATCACATTCTCACCACCAGAAATAACCACTGTTAGCATTTGTCTGTATGTCAATGTAGGCTTTTTCCCGTGGACATGTGTATATGCACATGTTGTAGTCCAGTACATAAGTGGGATTGGGAGTGTCCTGTTAGGCAGTTCTGTAGCCAACTCTAGCGTGTGAGTTTCTTCCCATGTCATTAAAACTATCTTCAAGTTCACCAATAATAATAGATGCAAAATACTCCACTGTATGGGTGGAACATCATTCTTGCTTGTTGAAATAATTCCCTGGTGGGGACAATTTTTAGGCTCTTGGTTCATTTTGCTTTCACCGTGAGCACTCTCATGATACTATCACCAAAAATGGGTTATTTTAAATTGGTTTTAACAAGTTTACAAAAGCAGAACATATTCCATGGAAAAAAGTTCACAATACAGAAGTAAATATGTAAAATATGAGTCCACTGCTAAGAGTTTCATGTGTACCTTTCCGAATGTTTTGTGTCCGCATTGGTCCAATACAAATACACTGGTTAATTTTTTAAACTAAGTTAAGAGCATAGTGCATGTACTTCTCAGCAACTTGCTTTTTGCCATTAATAAACCATTGGGACATCTTTTTTTGCCCCCTGTGCTTGACATCATTGCTTGTTGGGATATCTCCCTCGTTTCTTTAACGAGCTACAGAATAGTCCAGTGCATGGCTGCATCGTGGTTCATTTAGCTGTGCTTTCATGGACGTTTGGATGGTTTTCAGGTTTTTGCAATCACAGATATTGCTGCAATGAACAGCCTTGAACACACATCCATGGGAGATGTTTCTGGAAGTAGCAATGTATTAGGAGCCATCCTATAGCCTGGGGTTTTGTCACTTGTACCTATCGTGGCCCTATGTGTTGGTATCCTACCTCACGGGTATGTCTTGGATGTCTCCTGTGCAGGAACTCAGCCTGTAGTAACTCCCCCAACACCGACGAGACTCCAGCCCCTGCTGTGAAGGCCTCCATCTTCTCCCCGCCTGTCCTACTGAAATTCCATCCTGTGCCCAGACCAAAAGAGGACTCAGAGAATGACCCTGGCAGCACAGAGTCTGTGACCCACAAGAGCAGCCCATGACCTCTTCCCTACAGATGGTGGCCCAAGGAATGAATAAAATTCCTGCAGAGGTCCTTCCCTGTGCTGGGATCCCTAGGGTTGTGCAATCCCATGGGCTCCCTCCGGCCCCAAGAGGTGGTCAGGGTCCTTTCGGCACCACTGAGGTCCCCTCACTTACACTCTACCATGACTATTCAGTCATGTGCACTTTGAAAGAGAAATGGGGCGGGGGAGTGCTCCCTTTCCTTCTGTGACTCTGTGGAGCCCTCAGGCCTCTCTGGACCCAAGCGAGTTCCAAGTCTAGTGTATTTTTCCTACACCTGGCCCCTAAACACACGGGTGTCATCTGATGCACAGGTTTAGAAACAGTGATATGTTCCTCTCCGGAGGAAAAACGAGCTGGCCTGTCAGTTTCCAATTTGGCACCTCCCCAAGGAATTTCCAAGATACATGACTCTCATTGTTGCCCCACGCTGACCTTCGAACCTAACCTGCAGGTGAGATACGGGTCCTCACTAAATGCCTGATGACTGCTGGACAGCTGCAGACATTCCCTGAGCCCTGGTGTATGTCTGCACCTCGCTAGGGACTGGAGCTGATGAGCCGAGCAGTGGCAATGCCCGCCCTTAAAGAGCTTACGTCCCATCCTGCTGTGTGTGGGAGGGCGGTGGTAGACCAGTATGTGGACCAAATGACTACAGGATTAGAGCTGTGACAAACCCTATGGGAGATGTGTGGAGTGGGTGGTCAGGGGAGGTCTCTCTGAGGAGGCGACACGTTGAAACCTAGATGATGGGAAGCATCCTGTCATGAGAAAGGGCAAGAACCACTGGCTTTGGGTGACTGGGTGGTGTTGGTACCTTCAGGAGAGTGGGGACTAGGAGTAGAGGGGTGAGGTGTGGGGGAAGAGAGAGAAAATTCTGCTTTGGCCAGACATGTTAAACTTGAGATCAGTCGTTACCCAAATGGAGGTCAGGAGTCTGGAGCGCCAGCGACTTAGGTGGGAGTCACATTATACAAATGATGTTTAAAACTGCAATCCTGGGCAAGATTGCCCGGGGCCGGAGTGCAGGTGGAAGCCAGGGGCTCAGACTGGGGCGCAGGAACGTACAGATTTGGCCCGAGAGAAGGCTCTGGCTGAAGAGGCAGAAGGGACCAGGGAGGACTTTGGGCCTCCCGGCTTGATGGCCACCTGCTGCTGGGCCGCCTAGCATCCTGGAGGCTGTGGGGACCGAATGCACGGAAAGAATGGGAGCTGAGCGAGTAGAGATCGCCTTGGAGGCTCTCCCGCCGAGGGAGCAGGGACGGGGCAGAGGTGGGTGGGACTTAGGACTCCAGGAGGACATTTTAGAAGATCCGAGAAGCCAGAGTGGGTCTGAGTGGGGATGGCACGGAGCCATGGCTGGGCGGGTAAACGGGGCGTCCAGAGAGAGGCCCCTCAAGAAGATGGGGCTTCGAGGCGGAAGCAGCCAAGCCCCCAGAAGGCGCAAGAGCAGGCAGGAGTGCTCGACCCGGAACTCGGACCCCGGCCGCAAGCCCCTCAGAGCATGCGCACTTGGCGCCCGGGCCGTAGTTCTTGGCCAGCCGAGCGCTCGCTTCCGGGGCGGGGGCCGCGGAACCCGGAAGTAGTCGGGGACCCGGGTTAGGCTTCTGGGTGTAAGTTGTCTGTCGTCGCTTTTCTGTGTTCGCTGGTTCCCCCCGCCGTCGCCACCATGGGGAAGCGACAGCACCAGAAGGACAAGATGTAAGTTGAGCCGCAGCCGGGAGCGGAGCCCCGCTCTGCGTAAGTCCCCGTCTGTCCCGCAATTCGCGGCGCTCCTCTTCCCTCTCAGCTAGTCCCCAGAGCCTGTCCCAAATGTCGCTTCCTCACGGAAGCCTCCGCCCCCTCCCCAGGCGCCCCCAGCCGCCGTGGTCTCCGGGATCCCGGCTCGGACACGGTCAGCTGCGGTCTCCCGAGTGCGGCCTCCGCCGGCCTCAGCGCTCCGCGAGCTCCGTCTTCCCTTACCGCTCTGCTTTTGCCCCGGGCTGCCCCCCGAACACGCGCCAGCTTTGTTCCTGAATTAGTAGTCTCTCCCTCCTCTGTACCTCCGGTGTCCCTGTGACAGACTGGGTCACGCCTGTCAGCCTGCACACATGCTGCAATCTTCCAATTGAAAACAAGCCGCCGTGCCCCGTGGTCCCCTCCAGCTGTCACCCTGTTTCCGAGATTCTCGTCCTAAAAAGTGAAAGACCTGTGGCTACTCGCTGCTTTCTGCTGTCTCTTGAAACCACTCCACTCAGACTTTTGCCCCCAGAACGGCTCTTGTCGGGATCCCAGTGACGTATGTGTCGCTACATCTAGTGTTCAGTTCTCATTTTGTTGAGCTTCTCAACAGCATGCGGCGCGGTTGCCACCCCTCTTCTGAAGCCCTTCTTTGGTCTCTGGGATCCCACATGCTCTTTGTTTTCCGTCTAGTCCAGTGGCCTGTCTTTTCCCAGTCTCCTTTGCTGGACCCTCCTCCCTTCTCTGGGACCTCATAGATTTCTTCTCCATAAATGTTATCTGTGGGAGATCTCTCCAGTCTTGCAGTAGTCAGCTGCTTACTCTACACCGTCACTTGGAGGACTGATAGATTTAATATGCCCCAGATGGAACTCTCGATTTTCAGCCCCTGCACCTGCTCTCCCCACAGCCTTCCTATTTCAGCAGTCACACCTGCTGGTCCTGAGTTTGCCCAGGTCAGAAGTCAGGGAGCTGGCCTTGGTGCCTCTCACCTACATCTTCCTGTCCATCGGGAAGTCCTGCTGGCTGTTTCAGGAACTGACATTTCTCACTTTGTCCCCATTGCCCCTTAGGGTGGAGTTTATGCCACCTCCTTCCTGGACCTTGGTAGTCATCTCCTGATTGGTTTTGTGCTGTCTCTCTTGCTTGTGCCCCTACGCACAGTGGCCAAACTGATGCTTTGAGACTTAATGTTAGATCACGTCAGGGCTCTGCTCAGAACCTTCTGACAGCTTTCCATCCCACTTAGGGCAAATCTGGAGTGTTTACCATGGTCTGCGAGGCCCCTGTGATCTGGCCACTGCCCATGTCTCTGTCTTCATCTGCCACAAGCCCCGTGCACATTCTTCTCGAGCGACAGCCCCCTTCTTCTGGAACACCCAGCTCTTCCTGCGTCAGGGCTTGGCTAAGTGCTGTGCATGCTGCTCCCTCTGCCTGGAAAGCTCTTCCCACAGCGCCTTCTCATTGTCAGGTCTGACAAATTCTGTTTCTTTCCTTCAGAGCAAAGCAGGACTGTGTGTATTTGTTGACTTGTTTGTGTATCCCCATGTCTGTTGTATTTATCGCCGTGTGCCTGACACACACTAGGTGTTTCATAGCGTTCGTTGAATGAGCAAAGATCACGTCGTTGGTTACTCATTTTTTTTTTTTTAACCAAATCAGAACATGACGATCAGCACAGTGTCTCTGTCCGCCTGTCAATAAGTTCATCACCTGTTGGTTACTGATTGCTAAAGATTCAGTCCTCTTCATGAAGGAGGTGGTAGTAGCATTCTCTCTCCCTTTCTGCCCATCAGGTACATTACCTGTGCCGAATACACTCACTTCTATGGTGGCAAGAAGCCAGGTAAGGCGTGAAATCCTTCTGTTCCCCCTTGGGAGGGTGGCATTAAGGAATGATGTCTTCATTACACAATGAGCTGTAAAAATGGAGGATTAACAAGAACACAGAAACCATGGTAGACAGATGGGCTGAGGACATAGTTCACAAAAGAGGAAATATATCAATAAAAGAGAACATGTTTCATCTTGGTGAGTTTTTAAAAATGTAGGTTAATGTAACTTTTTTCTCTATCAAGTTAATAAAGAATATAAAGAATGATCTTTTTAGCTATCAAACTATCAAGGCCATTGGGGAGAGAGGCAAAAAAACCAAAAAAAACCAAAGCTATCAAGGCCGCAGTTAAAAAGAGCACTGTCATAGTTTATTGGGAGTAAAAAAGCATGTAGTTTTTGTCTCAGTTCTTTTTTCACGTACCTCATGTATTTTGGTTATACCTATGAAAATGTTTTTAATTCACAGCAATTACCAGGTAATCCCCATGAACTTTTTCATAAAATGTAATCGAATTGTTGATGATGAAATAGATGAACTATTTTACAGAATAATATTTCTGGTTTTTATTTTATTTTAAACAGATCTCCCACAAACAAATTTTCGTCGTTTACCTTTTGACCACTGCAGGTAAAGGTTTTGCAAGTTTGTCTTTCCCTGTGGTTGTTCTCTGATACTTTCTAACAGTGAATCTGCCCCTTGGGCATGCATTTAGGGTTCTGTCTGTGTCCCCCACCTGGCTCTTCCCTGAACAGGGAGAAGGTGTACCCACCAATGATGACAGCTAGTGGGTATTTTCTGCTTCTCATGTCTGTGTTTACATGAGTTGTCTTTTTAACTTCAATCTTACCTGCCAAGCGGGTAGAGCCTGGTGTTAAGCCTGTTTTGCAGTTGAGAGAACTGATGTTGGAAGAGTGAAGTACCTCACCCAGGCGTCATGTCCGGGAAGTGGTGCTGCTGAGTCTTGAACCCAGTAGTCAGACTCTGGGTCGAAGCCTTTAACACTTTACTCTTGTTCCAGATTCAGCAGCAGCAACAACAAAAGTAGTGATGCTGGGAGGCCCTTTGCCCCTTACCTGGGAACTCAGGTCACTGTTTGGGTGGGGAGGGACCTAGGTGTAGAACCACTCAAATGCTCCTTCAGCCCACATTGGTACCTGTATGAACAAAAGGGGGGCCTATTGGAGAAACAGGACCAGACCCGATGAACCCAAACACATTGCTCCTTCCAGGGTGAGGGGGGCTGGGGGAGTGGGCACCTCCTGGGCCTGAGTTTCCCCAAGCCTGAGCCATGGTCACCTCTGCCCTGGACACATGCATGTCTACGCAGCATCCTCCCCAACACCCCAACTTCTGATTCTGTAGATCAGGATGACCTTAGCTGACAAAGTTCTGCTGGGATCCTGGCACCCCAGTTGAGGCAGTTCAGCCTGATACCACAGTGCAGCAGGAAAGGGGCGGAGGTGTCGTCCACAGTGCAGGGAGGCCGGGGTTGGGGGCGGTGGGCACAGCCGCTGCAGCCTGACAACTGGCCCTTCCTGCATCTGCCCGGGGCTCCCATGTGGTTAGTGGGGGCTTTTCTGCTCCCCAGCACCTGCCTGGGGATGGTGAACAAATGAGGCCCAGGCATCGCTGGCCAGGGTTTGCTGCACCCCACCAGGTTTTGTCATGGGCCTCGTGGGAGTGTGGTCATGTTCAGATCGGTTATGAACCAATGTGATGGATGCTTCCATCCTCGGTTCCAGTTCCTCCAACAGGTCTTTGGTCTGCATTGTGACCATTTTTTAACTACCTGGGATTTATGTGTAAAAATATGCTTTGCAAATGTGGCCCTTGCGATCATGTTGGGAGAAGATGCCTATTCATTGTTGTCATGATGCTTGGAGCTTGCCCTGGTGCTGCATCCTGTCACTCACTGGCGGCAGCACCGCCGCTGTTGCAATTAGGGTGGAAGGTTGGGAGGGAGGAATCTGGCCAGGTTGCCCAGAGACGGCTCCCGGGGCGGTGTCCTGGGAGGTCACCACGCCAGGCCCAGCCAGCCCATGGCCTGACCAGCTGTGGCCGGCTGCTGACCAGAAATGACTCTGTCCTTTTTCAGTCTGTCCCTACAGCCCTTCGTCTACCCAGTCTGCACCCCTGAGGGCGTCGTCTTTGACTTGCTGTGAGTTTTTCCTTGAATTTTGATTTAACAAACATGGTGAGATTGTTGACAGCCACTAAGGATTGGGATGTTGGGTTAGTGGCTCCAGGCAGCACCAAGCCAGGCATTGACAGACCCCTGGTCCCAGCAGCCTCAGGAGCCCTAGGTGGCCTCTTGGGGACCAGAAGGAACAGCCAGGGCCTCAGGGACGTGGCAGCAGTGTTGCCGTGACCCCCAGGCAGGCAGCTCTAGCTGGCCAAGTGCTGTTGTCGCTGCCTGGAATGGGGTTGACCACACCCCGACGCCCATGTGGGGTCCTGCTGTTCTCACTGGCACACCTGTGCCTGTTTTGGAATGTTACTGACTCGAGTATTTTCCACTTTATGGAAGCAGAGCCATAGTTAAGGCGTACACTTTTCTAGTGCTCTGTTTTGAAGCATTATGCCCAGTTTTGCATCCCAACATGAGCCAGCTTCTATAATTTTTTCATGTTTCAGGCTCACTGTAGAAAATTTAGAAAATATGTCAAAGAAGAAGGGAAAATTTTAGGATAATCCCACTATCCAGGATGACCACCGTAAATTTTGAGACTCATTTTTTCTGTGGGTTTATTTGTAGTAATGTGGTTGTAACGTATTAATAGGTAACACTTGGCTGGGCACGGTGGCTTGTGCCTGTAATCCCAGCACTTTGAGAGGCTGATGTGGAAGGATCCCTTGAGGCCAGGAGTTTCGAGACCAGCCTGGGCAACATATGGAGACCTTTCTCTACCAAAAATAAAAAATGAGCTGGACATGGTGGCACCTGTAGTCCCAGCCACTTGGGAGGCTGAGGCAGGAAGATCGCTTGAGCCCAGGAGTTCAAGGCTGCAGTGAGCTGTGATTGTGCCACTGCACTCCAGCCTGGGTGACAGAGCAAGACCCTGTCTCTTAAAAACAACAACAACAAAGATAACACTGTGTGGATTTATTTTTCACTCAGTAGTGATGAGAGCTTTTCTCCCCATGTGATTCAGAATTCTCTGAAAGTATGATTTTTTTCCTTTTCCTTTTTTTTTTTTTTTTTTTTTGAGACAGAGTCTTGCTCTGTCGCCCGGGCTAGAGTGCCGTGGCGTCAGCCTAGCTCACCGCGACGTCAAACTCCTGGGCTCAAGCGATTCTCCTGCCTCAGCCTCCTGAGTAGCTGGGACTACAGGAGCACACCACCACACCCAACTAATTTCTTTCTATTTTTGGTAGAGACGGGGTCTCACTCTTGCTCAAGCTGGTCTGGAACTCCTGACCTCACATGATCCTCCCTCCTCGGCCTCCCAGAGTGTTAGGATTACAGGCGTGAGCCACTGTGCCCAGGCTGAAAGTATAATTTTTGATGCTGGCCCAGTATTTCATTGTACAGATATATTGACATTTATTTACAACTTTTTACCTTGTTATAGTTTTTGTTGTTGATACATAACTGCAGTAAAAACCAGAACGCATTTTGAAACCTGTGTATCCACAGATATTTCCCTTTGTTGGGGCTCTTCCCCTCCTGAAGTGAGGCAAACCCTCTAACCCAGAAGCCGCCTCCAGGACCATGGTGTTGTTACCAAGTGGCGCCCAACCGCCACGGTGATGCTTTCTGTTCTCTCTTCCCTCCAGGAACATCGTTCCGTGGCTTAAGAAGTACGGGACCAACCCCAGCAATGGAGAGGTAGGCAGCCGGGCAGGAGTTTCAGTGACGCTGGTGGATGCTGTCCTCTTGCGTTTCATTCTAGAGGTTTTCATGCATCACGACCGTGTTAGAGAACCATTTGTGGGGCACAGTGAGGAGGTTCTGTCCCCCGCCGACTACCTATTCATTTCTGGAAGTGTTCCCTGCTTGTGCACGCATGTGTACGTGTATATGTCATTCTTGGGCCATAGATGCGTTCCCAGTACGTGAACCCTTCTGTTCCCTGCTTGGCGCACCCCGCGGTGCCTCTGCAGATCTGAGTGTGCCAGCGCAGGAAGTACCGCCCCGTTCTGGGATGGCTGCCTTTGTCCTTCTCTAGCTGTGCTGGCCTCTATCGTCTGCTGTTACAAACAGAGGTGCAGGGACTGTCCTTGTGCACTCTGGGCACACAGGAGCGTCCTGTGGGACTGCTGGGTCGCAGGGTGGGCGTATTTTCAGTTTCCGCGTTGGTAGCCGCCGGCTCCTTGCCCTCCAATGCGGCCGCATCTTTTTACTAACAGCAGCGTGTAAAAGAAAACACCTGTTTCTCCATGTCCTCAAAAACACTGGTTATCATCTATTTTTAAAAAATTTTTGCTACTTATGGGCCAAAAAAGAAATTTAATTTGTATTTTTATTGTGAGTTAGACCAAGCAGTTTCTTATATGTCTTGCGAATTCTTTGCCGCTCGGAAGTGTGTCCTCAGGGTCAAGTTCTAGCTCATTTTCCTTTTCTATTTTTCTATACCCCATTTCGTGTCTTTATTACAAACCCAGGGTTTTCCCACGTTTTAATCATCTTCTCTGTTCTCTTGGTTCCTTTACTTCCCAGAGGTTTCTCTCCTTCCCTCATTTGGGCCCGTTTCTTCATTTATTCAGTGGCATCTGTCTGTCCAGCAGGAAGGTGTTGGCCCCTGCTGTGTGCTGGGCCTGTGGCCGTGGCCAGGCTGGAGGCAGCAGACCAGGGAGGCCGTTGAGAGTGGACCAGCGGGATGTGCTGAGGTCCCCAGGCAGGTCTTTCTCCCTGGGGCCGGCAGAGACCGAGTAGTAACAGTAGTGCAGTCAGGTGTCGGGACTGGTTCAGTTCAGCAAGAGCTTCCTGAGTGGCCACCGCACGTCCTGTTGCAGGGGTGGGCAGGTGGCACCAGGTGATTGTCCTGTGCTCGGGATCTCAGGCTAGTGAGGCTCCAGCAGGTCGGCAGAGCCCTCTGAGTCAGCTGTGGCAGCACGACGGAGGGAGTGTGCGTTGCGCTGTGGTGAGAAGTGTGTGTTTGCTCTTGTTCCTGGTTCCTGGCCCAGAGCTGCTAACACCCTTGGAATTCCTGGGTGATGGGGCAAGCTGAGTTTTTCGTTATTCCTAATGAACCCCTTGCAGCCCAACCTGAGTTTGGGAGGAGGAGGAGGTGGCTCTGCTCCCCGGGGGAACCAGCTTGTGATTAGATGGTTGGACTTTCAGCTCCACCCAGACCTCAGGCAGGGGAGAAGGGGCTGGAGATCGAGCTGGTCACTAATGGCCAGTGATTTAATTAATTGTACCTGTGAAGTGGAGCTGCCTTAAAAACTCTAAGCAAAGGGTTTAGAGAGCTTCTGTGCTGGCAAGCACGTCCATGTGCCAGGAGGTGGTGCAGCCCACTCCACAGGGACAGAAGCTCCCATGCTTGGGACCTTTCTGTATCTTGCCCCTTGTACCTCCTTATCTGGTGAGTGAAGGGTTTTCCGAGTTCCGTGAGCCAGTCTCAGAAATTGCTGGACCTGAGAAGGTGAGGGACTGTGGTTTCAGGAGCCCTGATTTACAGCCCATCAGGCAGAGGCGCGCGGCCTGGACCTGCAGCTGTGTCTGCAGTGGACAGTCTATGACCGCGCCCGTAGCCTGTGAGGTCCTGCCGACAGCAGGGAGTTCATGTCAGAATTGAATCGGATGGTTGGACACCCGGTTGGCGTCTGGAAATTCAGAGAATTGGGTGTGGTGAGGAAACCCCCACGTGTTTGGTGTCAGAAGCCTTGTTAGCAGATACAGACCGCAGAGGTAGGAAGGACTTACCTTCAGGACAGGGTGACTCCTCTGTCGTCAGGGGCAGCGTCTGAGGCTGAGAACAGCGTGATGACAGTGCAGGCCTGCCTGGAGTCTCAGTGCTCTGGGAGGCCAAAGTGGGAGGATCGCTTGATGCCAGCCTGGGCAACATAGTGAGACCCTGTCTTTACAGAAAAATAGAAAAATTAACCAGGCATGGTGGCATGCGCCTATCGTCCCAGCTACTCAGGAGGCCGGGGCAAGAGGATCCCTTGAGCCCAGGAGTTCAAGGCTGTAGTGCGCCAGGATCGTGCCTGCGAATAGTGACTGCTGGGGCAATAGGGCAACCTGTTTCTAGGAACCTCATCTCTAAAAAGAAAGGAAAAAGAAAAAGAGGATCCCACCTTCTCATCACAACAACATTTAGCATTTGAGTGTATTTATTCTTTTCCTTCCACTTTTTTTTGTATCTTTTTTTTCTTTCAGAATATTACAGGGTCCCTCCACTTTTAATGTCTTGTTTTCCTTAAATATTTGTATAACAAAAATAAGTGCACACCTGCATACCCCTGACAGCTGAAGAAATACATTCATTTCTTAATTTCGGAAGTAATCTGTGCTCACCGTAAAAACATCCAAACATGGCCACTCCCGTGTGTCTCTGACTTCCCCCCTGGCCCGGCATCTCTTTACATCAGTCACTTGTTTGTTATTAATTATTCCTTGTGCTTCCTCCAGAAACTGGATGGGAGGTCCCTGATCAAGCTGAACTTTGCCAAGAACAGCGAGGGTGAGTAGAGCCATTGCGGCCAGCCTTGGGCTTGGCCCGCGGACCCAGGGCCCTGGCTCTCCCAGGTCTCTTGCGGAATCTGTCATTCCCTTCTGATCAAGCTAGGTGCTTGCTTTTGCTTTCTGAAAGGCACCATGCAATTTCTCCTCAAAGGCCCCGGTTGCTTTGAGCTGGGGGTTAGTGGGGGCGCAGCCTTGGGTGTTGGGCATTGGTTCCCACACATGCGGCCGGGCCATTGTGAGCTGCTGGTGGCTTCTGTGGGCACAGCCGGTCTCGGTGGTGCCCAGGCTGTATCTGAGGCTGTGGTCTGAGCCTCGCTGCAGGCTGAAGCTGCTCAGGTTGGGGGACAGGGTGTGGCCAGGCAGTGGGGGCTGCTGGTGCAGAGGGATTTGCCAGGTGGCTCTTGGGCTGGGCTGCCTTTTGCCCATGAGGCCCCGCCCAGCGCTGGTTCCTCCCACTCTACATCCCCCGCTTGCCCTCCACTGTTCTCAGGGCCAGACACCCAAGCTGAGGTGACCCGCCTGCATGGCCCCTGCCTGGGCCCAGAGCTTGCTCTCTGGGTTCTTTGGGGGTTGGCCCAGGCCTTGTGCCCATGCAGATGCCATGGCGTAGGTGGTTGTCCCTGCACCCCGGGCGTGTGTGTTCTGGGGGATCCTGAACCACATGAGTCTGGGCCTCCCTTGTTGCCTCAGAGCCCGGCCCGCAGTCGGTGCCGGGTTCACAGGTGAATGAGCGAGTGGTCCTCAGTGACAGCAGTGCAGTGGAGGGCAGGCAGCGCCTCCCCCTGCAATCGCTGGTTCAGGGCGGGCCGCAGCGTGCACCTCTCACTTGGCAAGTACCTGTTGAGTGCCTGCCATGTACCGAGAAAAACCAGGCCATTCTGTCCCCAAATGAGGGAGCCTGTGTTCTGGTGGGGAGAAAGCCAGAAAACAGCCCAGGAGGGTGTGTCAGATGCTGCCTCTGCCGTGGACAGAAGTACGGCAGGGAGGGCAGAGAAGGCTGCAGGGGGTCAAGGTTTGGGTGGAGGAGCCCATGGGATCCGGGAGCACGGTCCAGCTGAGGGCACAGCCAGTGTAAAGGCCCTGGGGTGGGCACATGCTTGAGGGGGAGCAGTGTGAGCCTGGGCAGGAGCATGGGATGCGGTGGGAGAGGTCAGGGCTGGGGACGGCGTGCACAGCCTTCCTGCGGGGCCCGGGCGGCCGTGGAGGACTTGCGCTTCTGCTCCAAGACGGGAACAGCTGAGGGAGGAACGAGATCTGGTCTAACTTTTCTCTCTTTTTTGTTTTTCAATAACTTTTACCTAGAAGTCTTTTTTTTTTTGCTTTGTTTCATTGTTAATTGGAATTTCAGACATATGAAAACGGGGAGTGCTGGTGTGGTGAGCCTGCCCCGGCCTGTCAGCCCCGCCGCCTCCCGCCTGCAGGGTTCTCTCTGCGCTGGTGGGCAAAGCCAGTCCCAGGCCTGACTGCCTCGCTGGGTAGCGCTTAAACATGAGGATGCGAGACAAACAGGCGCAGTCCCACTCTCAGCCCGGAAAATTCACGGTTCCTTGGTCTCGTCGAACGTCCGGCCAGTGTCACGTTTCCATAATTGTCTCCTAGTTATTTTTTACAATCTTCA
Organism: Indri indri; assembly: GCA_004363605.1. Taxonomy (NCBI): domain Eukaryota; kingdom Metazoa; phylum Chordata; class Mammalia; order Primates; family Indriidae; genus Indri; species Indri indri. The sequence continues at coordinate 22,254 of RJWJ010015127.1, read as the reverse complement.
AATCAGGATGTTTAAAAAGTCCACACAGATGTGTGTGGTTGATGTCTCTGAGTCTCTTAATTTAGAAGTTTTCCTCCCACTTTTTTCTCTGTGCAGTTTCTTTCTTGGGGCTTATTTGACAGGGCCCCTGGCCACGGGGTGGGGACTTGCTGGGTGGGGAGCTGGTCAGGCGTTTGCTGCAGTGACCAGCAAGGGGACAGGTGGCGAGGGGCTGGGTCCCTGGGAGGATGGGCTGTTTCCTGCTGTGGGCTGATTTCAAGAGGAGGAGGAGGAGGAGGAGGTCGGTGTCACCCTGGGGTGGATTGGGGGCCATGGTGGATCCGAGGAAGGTGGTGCTGGGGTTGGGTCTTGCAGGATGAATAGGAGTTTTTTATTGGTACGGTGGGAAGGGAGCAACAGCTGTTCCTCTAGCTCCGCCTCCTCTGTCCTCTAACCTTGGGCCGAGTTCTCTGCTGCCCTGGCCCCCAGCGGTCCTCACCAGGATGTCACATCCTGCACGCAGGGTGACCAGCCTCCCTGTGCCTTCTCTCTAGGGAACTACCACTGCCCGGTGCTGTTCACCGTGTTCACCAACAACACCCACATCGTGGCTATCAGGACGACTGGCAACGTCTATGCCTACGAGGTGGGTCCTCGCTCGGGGACATGGAGACAGGGAGTGGGGGCCTCAGGTGTGTGCTCCTGGCTATGCCGGCTGGGCTGGGTGTTGGGGTGGGCTGGTCACAGCGTGTCCTTTTGGGTTCACAGCCACTGGCGCAGGGTGTCCTGCCAGAGCTCTTGCTGGGCAGCCTTCCCACATTCAGACAGGTCAAGAAAGGGGGTGGGGGCTTCCTGCCACCTCCGGACCTGGAGTCCAGGTGCTCCTGGCTGCTGGACAGAGGCCATTATTCCCTGGGGTCCTCCCATGTCTTCCTCAAAGACCAGGCCCTGTGGAGGATAGGCCCCTGGGCTATGGTGGAGGTGCTGGGCCCTCGCTCTGGGTGGAGCCACCTGTCCCCGGGAAGGAGTGGGTACTGGGCCTGTGGGAGGAGTTCTGCCCGGGAGTGTGCCAGGGAGCAGGGAGGCAGAGACTCCCACGCTGGCTGCCCGCGCAGGGGCAGGCCCAGCACCGCAGGAGCAGCCTGCTCTCGTGCCCGTTTCCGTTCCTACACTGACGTCTGCAGGGCTGGCGGCTGGTGCTGCCCCAGGAGTCTGGGGCCACTTCCTGCCCGAAGCACACACATGGACTGCTCGGTCCTTGCTGACGGTGCCCCATGAGGGCCCATCTCATGCCCTACCTAAAATAATGCAAAATCACAACTGATTAAATCACAGCTTAAAGCAATATGTATGAAATTACTTCTCACCACGTTTTTGCTGTCATGAGTAAGGGCCGTACTGTCTGCAAATGAACCTTAATGCCATCTAGCGGTCACTGAGAAATTTATGTCTAAGAAAATTGGTAATAGCTTTAGAAATTAACACATTATTAATAACAACAGTAACTGCTGTTGATGAAGAGACTTATCGAACACCTACCGTGTTCCAGGACTCTGCACTCAGCATTTTATTTGCATTATTTCACTTTTTCGTGGGCTGGCTGCCTGGGCCCAGCACCCTGCCTGGCACACAGGAGGTGCTCAGGGAAGGCGGGAGCCAGTGGGCGGTGGTTTACTGAGCCTGTTTGCTCATCCGTGGGACGGCCTGATGGGCCTCCTCAGGGAGGCACAGAGAGCTGAATTGGCGCCACCATCTGGGGCCCAGTGGGTTCTGCCTTCACAGCGGCCGCTGCCATGTGGGGTGTGCACAGCTGTCTCTGGGGTTCCTCACCTCTTGATGGTGCCTGGGTGGCTCCAGGCCTCCTGCCTGGGGCCACCGTGCCAGGGCTTGGAGCAGGCGCTGAGACGCCATGTCCTTCTGGCCTCAGGCAGTGGAGCAGCTGAACATCAAGGCCAAGAACTTCCGAGACCTGCTGAGCGACGAGCCCTTCTCCCGACAGGACATCATCACCCTGCAGGTGAGTCTGCTTCCCGCCAGGAGGGGCCCCCAACCTCTGTGTGGCTCCCTGGGTGTGGCGGTCTCCCCTCTGGCGACCCTGCCCTCAGCGCCCCCAGGCCTCTGCATGGCCACATCCTCAGTCTGGCTCTCATGTCTTCTCCCCTGATCCCCCGAGCCTGTGTCAGGGTCCCCCAAAGCCATCTGGGGCACAGTGGCCACTCTGCAGGCCTGGCTCTGGTGCCTCGAAGGCGGGAACTGGCATGTGCTGTGGGCCCCAGCATCTGGCACAGGCCTCCCTGCAGGCATCAGAGAACCCTAGTGAATCGATGGAAAACACTGACCTGGGAAAGTACGGCCGGGCCACGTGCAGCCACCTCCTCTGTGGCTTGTCCCAATCTAATCAGAGAGCGGCCCCACACTGTCCACGTTCCCGTCTGTGGCTTCCTAACAGGGATGGCGCACAGTTTGGTGAACAGCTAGCAATTCTATGCCTCCTGTCCGCACCCTGCCGCTGCTTGTCACCCTGCCCGGGGCAGAGCTCCCCACCCCCCTCCCCCGTACACTGCTCGGCCCCCCAGCCTCAGGGCAATGCCACTGCCTCCCCCTCCTGGCACCTGCCCACCCTTCGGTGCGTGCGGCTGCTGTTGGGCTGCAGGCGGGGCCGGCTCTGGTGCTGGGCTCACTGTGCTGGGCGTTGTCTTTTTGCCACAGGACCCCACCAACTTGGACAAGTTCAATGTCTCCAACTTCTTTCATGTTAAGAATAACATGAAAATAACAGACCCAGGTATGTTCAACCAGGGGCTGGGCTGGGTGAGGGCTGTGGGGGAGGCAGGGGTGGCGCGCCCTGGGCAAAGCCCCCGCCCTCTCGGGAGCACAGAGTTCAAGCCCAGACAGGCCTGCATTTTCCGAACACTGTTCGGCCCCAGAGGACCCGAGCCGACTACAGCCCAGAAGCACGGGCGGGTTAGCCTTGCCGCCCCGCCAGGACGTCTCCTCACCTCCCCCTCGGCCGTGGCTGCGCGCCTCCCTGGACTCCTGTTGACCACTGCTCTGTCCAGGTGGAGGCAATGGGCTGCCTGAGGCCTGAGTCCTGTGGCCAGCTGGGCCGTGGTCCCTGTGCTCCCCGTGGATCGGCCTGTGCTGTCAAAGAGCAGGTTGTGGGGTGAAGGGGTCCTCGTGTTTTTTGGGCTCACTCGTGGTCGTGTGCAGCTTTGGAGCAACCAGCAAGTCACGCTTGGGGCTCAGTTGGCCTCAGCTCCGCAAAACAGCGTCCTAGGCACTTGTCAGTTGTTGCATGAACTACTTAGAATTTAGAGAAGCTGAGCAACGATCCGGGGAGATCCGAGCTCAGGAGACCCAGAGGCCTGCGGTGTTCGGGGTCCGGCCAAGCCCGTGCTCTGTGGACTGGGGGTGCTGCCCCCTCCCCTCCACACGGTGGGCTGTGCCCTCGCCCTACAGGCAGCACATGCCGTCCTGGGTGGGCACAGATGGGGCACTGCACATCCAGTGGGGTTTCACAGACCCCAGACACTTCTATTGTTTTAAAAAATAGCTTTTAAAATTATAAAAGCAAAACATGGTATAAAAAGATTGGAACATACAGATAAATATAAAGAAGAAAATGCAAATTGACCGAAGCCTTCCCCCGGACCTCTGGTAACCGTGTGGGGGCGGCCCCTGCAGGCCTGTGGCCAGGCGCCTGGCCTCGCTGCACCGTGATAGCGGCAGCAGCTCGGGGCCCACGCTGTGGCCCGACCCGCCTGTGGTTCCCGCTGTTGCCATCTGCTCTGGATTCGTGTCCCAGCCACACACATCTGGGCCACCACTAGGGGCTTGGAGCTCAAGGCCACGTACCGTTTTGCAGATGAAGAGAAGGCCAAGCAGGACCCGTCTTATTATTTGAAAAACACAAATGCGGAGACGCGGGAGACCCTGCAGGAGCTGTACAAGGAGTTCAAAGGGGACGAGGTTCTGGCAGCCACCATGAAGGTCCCAGAGAAGAAGAAGGTGGACAAGCTGAACGCCGTGAGTGCCGAGGGTGCTCGGCTGAGCTCTGTCTCCCACCTGTCTCCAGCCTCTGAGTAGTCCTAGGGAGGGGCTTGCGGGGTACGGGGGGAGCCCCAGGGCTGTGGTATCCCCAGGTCCCTGGGTGCCTATTCCTTGGGGCAGCCAAGGGGGCAGGGGCGGGGCCAACATCCATGCTGGGCAGCGAAGAACCAACTGACGGGTAAGCGGGGGCCTCGCAGGGGAGGCGGCCCCAGCTTCGAAGATCTGCCTCACTGGAGTTGGGGTGACTTGGGGACCATTGTGATGCTTGGGGGTCATTGTGCCCATGGCTGCTGTGCCCAGGCCTGTGTCTGGGGCCATTGCGTTTACTTTCCACCTCTGTTCGGGCAGAGCCGGGGGAGTGTAGCTGGGGGAGGTACAGTGGCCAGGCAGGCAGCTCTGACGTTCTCCGGCTTAAAGAATTATCCAAATTCTAGAAAATCTGGGAAATTTAGAAAAGAAAGTTTGTTGACCATGGTCTCCCTGTTCTAAAATGACCGCCCTTAGCACTTCGGTGTATTTTCCCCTGATGGGGAGAAACCCCACATTTTTTCTCTATGATAAAAAATATTGGGGCTTTTCCCCCCCGATCAAAGAGATAATGTGTTTACTGTAGAAATTTGCAACCTTCATAAAGAAAGGAGGGGTCACGCACACTCCTAACCGTGAGGTGGCCGGTCCTGTGTAGGATTTTATTCCAGGGTTTCACGTAAGGCCATGAGAGTTGGAGCCCAGTCGAGGCCAGCGCCCTGGCTCAGGCCAGCCGTGGCCTCCCTCCCTCTGCTGTCACTGGGTCCCCATCCTCGGCTCCCGGCCTGGGCCCTGAGTGAAGGCCGATGCTGGCCCGGCTGTCTGCTGGGCCCAGGGGTGGGAATCAGGGAGGCCTTCCTGGGGGAGAGGCCCTGGTGCACAGACGGTGTGTGGCTGGCTTCGAGGCTGGCACCCGTGTCCCCACCCGCCGGCCTCCCGGAGCACTGCTGAGGCACTGCCTGGTGTTCTGGCAGGCCCACTACTCCACGGGGAAGGTCAGTGCCTCCTTCACCTCCACCGCGATGGTTCCAGAGACCACGCACGAAGCAGGTAGCTGCCTCCGCTTCTCCGGTCACAGTGTGTGACTATGGCAGGGACGGGTGCCCTCCCCCTGCCCGCCTTCCTCAGCAGTTGTCGGGGGTGCCACTCAGGAGTGGGCAGGCGGGGTCGGGCCCTCTTGGAAAGCGGGCTTTGTGCTGGGGTCAGGGGGGCTGCAGTGTGTGCCAGGCCCAGGCCAGGAGCTCCTCTTCCCGCTCTGTAGCCTTGGCCCCACCTCACGGTTTCACATCCCCATGGCTCCATGGGCACCTGGACACCATCCCCCCATGGTCTCTGCTTGTCAGCGGACCCCACTGTCACCTGAGCCCCAGATTCTTCCACTCCCGGGCTGCCCTGCCAGCCCACGTCTGGGCGTTTCTGGCACCTCCTTTAACTGCTGCCCCACGAGGCCCGGGTGAGCCTGCGAGGCCCAGGCAGACCCCGGCTCCTGCTCCCTCACGCTCCCCAGAGCTGGGCAGCGCGAAGCCTGTGCGTCAGGGGCCGGGGCTGCCCCAGGGCGAGGGCAGGCCCTGAGCTCAGGCCTCTGCTCACAGCCGCCATCGACGAGGACGTGCTGCGCTACCAGTTTGTGAGGAAGAAGGGCTACGTGCGGCTGCACACGAACAGGGGCGACCTCAACCTGGAGCTGCACTGCGACCTGGTGGGTGTGGCAGCCGCCCCTCGCCCTGCCCCGGGGCTTTTTCTGGGGTCATTTGGCAGCCGTGTCTTCAACATGGAGCTGCCACTAGTAGCCTGCCCCCAAGAGGGAGCCATGGTACCCGTGTCCGCCGCAGGGGGCCTATTGTTGGCAAAGGGGCTGGCTCTGTCTGCTGCCCTGCCCGTGCCTGTACCCTGCGCTTGCTCTGGGTCCCATGGCTGCTCGAGTCCTTCTTTGCCCCATGTGCTGGGCAGCTGACCATGTCTGCCATGGGATAAATGCCCAAGTGACTTTTGTGACCGGCCCTTGGCTGCCACGTGCCTCACAGAAGTATTGGGGCTGTTTGGCAGACACCAAAAACCTGCGAAAACTTCATCAGGCTTTGCAAGAAGCATTACTACGACGGCACCATCTTTCACAGATCCATCAGGAACTTCGTGGTGAGTGATGCGAGTCACTGGCTGCACCGACGTGCTTGGGACGTTGGGGAGCTGGAGGGGCTCGTCCCAGGCACCTGGGCCAGGCCATGGTGACCAGGGAAGTCCAGTAGGTGAATTGGTCAGGGAACCCGTGGGCTACCCCTCAAGTCCCCAGCCCAGGCAGAGCTGGTTCCCTCAGAGAAGGGTGGGAGGGCCCCTTGTCCTCACCGAGAGCCAGGAGCTCCCGGGGAGCGCATGTGCCAGGTGGGGATGTGGGTGGTGGGGTGGGCTGTGGGCCTTGGGGCACAACGGGCTCACTGGCTTCCGTTCTTCTCACAGATCCAAGGCGGGGACCCCACGGGCACAGGCGCAGGTAGGTGCTGCCCCTCCCTGGGACCCTTGGCTGTTCCGTGGGGCACGAGGGGTTGGTGGCGGGACTGTGCGTCGAGCTCCGACGCCGAATCTGAGGGATCGCACAGCTGGCACACAGCCCCAGTGCTGAACCCCTCAGGCCATTGGTTCTCCCATTTCCAGGTGGTCGTGGGGCCCATGGGATAGATGGGACAGGAGTGTGTTGCCTCCTCCCCGGACCCCCGGGGATGGCCGCCTTAGCCCCTGGCCGGCCCTCCCTGCCGAGGCCTAAGCCCAGCCTGGCAGCTGCTTTGCCCTTACCGTGTCCCATCGCTTGAGTGGTGATGACTGTGGCCTTGACCCTCTAATCCTGTCCTGGGCAAGGCCCCTGAGGGGCGAGGGTGAGTGGGCAGCAGCCTGCCTGTGTGGGCACGGGGGCTCCGGGCAGGCCCAGCAAGGCCTGATGCCCCTCAGGACGCAGAGTTTTCAGGGCTGGCCCGGCTGGGCCCTGGGTCCTTGTTGCTGACTGTGCACCTTCTCCAGGTGGGGAGTCGTACTGGGGGAAGCCCTTCAAGGACGAGTTCCGGCCCAACCTCTCGCACACGGGCCGGGGCATCCTCAGCATGGCCAACTCGGGGCCCAACAGCAACAAGTCTCAGTTGTGAGTCTGCTGGGCTGGGCGGGGGCCTGGGGAGGTGACCTGGAGCTGCCTGCGGGCTGCGCCTCTTAGCCGCTCCCCAAGGGTTGAGCCGGTCCTGAATCCAGTCCGGGCAGTGTGTGGCACCCCCAGGCGGAGCATGTGCACCAGCGTCAAAAGGGGACCCCCAGAGCCAGTGGGCAGGGAGAGCCGCACACGGCAGCGTGTGCCCTTGAGAGAACAGGAACCGGGGTGCACGTGTGGCCAGGGCAGCGCTGGGAGATCAGCCGCCGGCACCAGCATGTTGGGACGGAGCATGCAGGGTGCGGGCTGGACGGGGAGGGGCGGTCGGCAGAGTGTGTGACCCCCGCGCAGGGAGGCAGCGGGGAGGCAGGGCCGAGGGCGGCCCCGTGTCGTGGAAGAGCAGATGTGCGCGTCCCGCCGACCACCGTCTGACAGCGCGGCTTGACTTGCCCTTTGGACGTGTTTCTGACTTTAACGCTGTTCGTTGTTGTCACAACTGTGTCCCTTGCCTTAAGCTACCCCTTGAGAATTTTATACTTTTTGATGCTTTTGTGAATGGAATTGTTTTTCAATTGTTGATTGTTGCTCATGTAGAGAAAAACTAGTTTATTTTACATCTAGCAAATTTATTGGATTCTCTTATAATTCAAATAGTTTTTATTAAGAGTTTCTTGGGTTTTCTAGATGGTCAAGCTTTTCAGCAAAAGGCGGCGTCCTCTCTGCTGCTCTGGTGTGCGTGTCAGTCGCCGGGCTGTTGGGAGCAGGCTGTGGCGTCCCGCGGGTGCCCAGTGCAATGCCGTCGCGGCGTCTGATGACACCGGATGAGCCTGTTCAGAAGCGGCTGCATTTCCAGAGGCTTTTTTCTTAGCATCTGTTATGATGATCTTAGGCTTTGCCTGTCCCGCAATGTGTGGACGTGGCCACCCCAAGGCCACAGTGGCCTGGCCTTTCCCACTTGGTCTCCGATGTGTCCTGGAGTAAGCCCGCCTGTCGTCACTGCCCTGTGGCCCTTGCCGGAGGCCCTCGCCACCTCTGCCTATGCCGTGGTCTCAGCTATGTGAACCGGCTGGAGCAGGTTTTGGTGAGAGTGGCGCTGCCGCAGCTTTGTGGCCTGGAATAGTTAAAATCACACTGGCGTCAGCTGTCGTTAACAGCCAGGGACAGCTCGAGGTCACTGATGCCAATTCTAGCGGGATGGCAGTTGTTTGGCCAGAGCTCAGCTCCTCCATCCCTGGTTCTCGCACTTGTTTCCATAGAGTCTCGTGTTCTCTGGGCCTTTCCGTCTGTGTCACTCTCCTCTCTCTGCTAGTCACGTTTGTGTTCCTTGCTGCCGTGGTGGTGTATGAAGGGCTTGTCTCTTACTGCTTTCGTGCAGTGTTTTCCAGTTTCTGTCTTTGATTGCTTCTCCCTGGCGTCTGTCCTCCGCCTCCACTTCCTAACCCACGTCTGGGCCTGGCACACTGGAGACGGCGGCGCCCGTCCTTCCGAGGGCGTACGTCCCCTCTTCCCAGCTTGCTGGTCGCTGGTCGTCTCCCTCTGAATTTCCCATGTGCTTGCTGCGGCAGCAGGTGTACTGAGGTTGGAACAATACAGGGAAGATTAGCAATTAAATATTTTTTTTAACTAAAAAAATCCAACTTCTTAGCCAAGGATTGGCTGGGGCCATTTCTTATTTCCCAGTAGGTTGCCTGCCTTGTCTGTTTTTGTTGTTGTTTGGGGGAGGGTCACTTGATTATTTATTATTTATTCCGAACTCTGGCGTAACCAGCCCGTGAAACTGCTGGAGCGGTCACTGTCTAACTTTTTTTATGCTTGGACAACTCTTGCTTATATTCGTCTATTCAGAGAACATCAGGCTTTATGTCTGTTAGACCTTTGTTTTCCCTTTCATTATTCTTTTTTTTTCTTTTTTTTTTTTTTGAGACAGAGTCTCACTCTGTTGTCCAGAGTAGAGTGCTGTGGTGTCAGCCTAGCTCACAGCAACCTCACACTCCTGGGCTCAAGCAATCCTTCTGCCTCAGCCTCCCTAGTAGCTGGGACTACAGGCATGTGCCACCATGTCTGGCTAATTTTTTCTATATATTTTTTAGTTGTCCGCTTAATTTCTTTCTATTTTTAGTAGAGGCGGGGTCTCGCGCTTGCTCAGGCTGGTCTTGAATTCCTGAGCTCAAACTATCCGCCCGCCTCGGCCTCCCAGAGTGCTAGGGTTACAGGCGTGAGCCACCGCGCCCGGCCCCTTTCATTATTCTTTTACTTCTGTCCTGTTTTCTTTGGGTTTATTCCATTCTCTTTCTAGCCTCTTGGCTGTGTTAGAAATCAGTGAGAGAGAACCGCTCGGAGGTGAGAGTTCGTGTCTGCCTAGTCGCGGGTGAGACATCTGCAGAGACTCGTCCAGTGGCCCGGCGTGGTCAGAGCTGGGTGGCCACGTTCGATGCCTCGTGGAGGTTAAGTCCCATGTCTGTCACCAGCAGGGTCTGGACCACTTTGTGCCCCAGGCACCGTAAACCTACTGACGCCTGTGGTCTGGTGTCATCTTCCATCCTTTCCCTTCGGCCTCGTGGGCTCCTGCACGGGTCTCTGCACAGGCTCACACTGGCTTCTGTTTGTAATTCATCCCGACAGTCCCGCATGTCCACTTACTGCTTCCTGTTGTCTGACCCAGTGCTGTCTGCCCTTTTTCATATTTCTGTTCATTTTCTCCTCGTGTCTTTCTCCTGGTGTGGAAGTTAGATGTTTTGCCTCTGGTCTGAGTCAAGAAGGACGTGGAGGTCAAGTCCAAAGTTACAGTTCATGTCTCTGCCTCCCGTCCACACCCGCCCCGGGGAAGGCTTTGCTCCCGCCCGGCCAGCTCACCTGGAGGTCTGATTTGGTATAAAAACGGGGTGGAATTGAGATGGCTGGCAGAGTTAGACGGGGTCCCGTCCTTTGTGTTTCCTTCCGTTACCCAGGCTTCCCAGTCCCTGCACGCTTGCTCTGCTCCGTCGCCTCCTTTCTCCTGGTTCTGAGTCCTTGGTCCTTCAGCAGGGCCCTGGTGGGGCGGTGCCGGCTCTGGTTGTCCCTCTGCCCCCGTCCCAGCCACGTCCCATGCAGCTGCCACCTACCGCTCTAGGCACAGGGTCCACCCGGCAGGTGGCTGTGCTCTGGGCTCTCTCCTGGGGAGCCCGAGGTCGGGGGTGACCTGGGTGGCCTTGGCTCACAGCCTGCCCCGGCGGAGGCGGCAGTGGGGGCTGCGCTCACGTGTGCGTCTCTGGAGGGGTGGGCGGCTCCTATTGTGTGCCCAGCAGTGGCTGGGACTGAGGCAGGACAGGTGGGGACCCCACCATGCTCCCCCTAACCCCCACCCTCTTCCCCAGCTTCATCACGTTTCGCTCCTGTGCTTACCTGGACAAGAAGCACACCATCTTTGGACGGTAGGAGGGGCGCCTGTGGGTGGGCGGGTCCCTTCCCTACCTGGGCCCACCCACTGCCTTGTGACCGGGGTGTCCTTGCTGTCACTGCTGGGGCTAAGGCTCAAGAGTGGGGACTTGGGAGCTTCTGTTGGGTGGGAACGTCTGGCTCTCCAGGCCTGTTGGGCTCAGGAGAGGAGGGGACATGTCCCCACCTGGCCTGGCCGGCTGCCCTGTCTCACACCCAATGGCACCTGAGCCCAAATTCTGGCCATGTTGGTCTCCTCGTCCTCTAGCCCAGGGGTTGGCAGATGTTTCCTGTAGGGGCCCAGGCGGTATTTCCAGCTTTGTGGGCCACATGGTCTCTGTGACAACTACCCTGCCCCGCAGTAGCAGCTCAACACAGACAGTATGGAAGGAAATGTGTGTGGTTCTGTCTAAATGCAACTTTATTTACAAAACCAGCTGGATTTGCCCAGGGCCCTGCATCCTGGCTGCTGCCAGGGGACTGTCAGGCTGGCTCCCTTCCTGGCGTGCCCTGGGGACTTGGCCAGGGGGCTGCCCTGCGCTGGGCATGTGGAGACCCACCTCTGTCCTGCTGCTGCAGGGTTGTTGGGGGCTTTGACACACTGACAGCCATGGAGAACGTGGAGAGTGACCCCAAAACTGACCGCCCCAAGGTACATGCCCAGGGCGATGCTGGGAGGCCACTGCGTGGTTGGGCGCCAGGCAGGTGGGAGCAACGGGCCTGCCACCCTGAGTGCCCCTCTGCCTGCCGCTAGGAGGAGATCCGCATCGACACCACCACCGTGTTCGTGGACCCCTACGAGGAGGCTGATGCTCAGGTGAGGCGGGTACAATGCTGCCACCAGGGAGGGGCCTGGGCACGTCCTCCTTCCTCACAGCCCTAGCCCAGGCACCATGGGTCAGCCCCAGCCCTGTCCTGCCACAGATCGCTGAGGAGCGGAAGAAGACGCAGCTGGAGGTGGCCCCGGAGACCAAAGTGAAGACCAGCCAGCCCCAGGCGGGGAGCCAGGGCCCCCAGACATTCCGCCAGGGGGTGGGCAAGTACATCAACCCGGCAGCCACGTGAGTGGGCAGGGCTGGGCCCTGTTTCCTGTGGTGCTCCCCGAGGCTGGCCGAGGCCCGTGGGGCAGACCTGGCCATGGCAAGAAAGCAGCAAGCCCTGGGCTCGGGTGTGAGCTCGTGCCGTGGGGCTGCTGCAGCCAGGGGGACCGCACCTGTGAGGCCCGAGGCCCGGGCGGGGGGCCTGTGTGCAGGCTGCAGCGATGGGGTTCGGGGGGACTGGGCCTCTGCACGGCGGGCTGTGTGGAGAGCGGACGTGTCAGGACAGCGTGGGCCTGGCACCTGCACAGCACTGGAGTCTGGTTCTTTGCTTCCCAGGAAACGAGCGGCTGAGGAGGAACCGTCCACCAGCGCAGCTGTCCCCGTGGCCAAGAAAAAGCCCAGCCGAGGTTTTGGGGACTTCAGCTCCTGGTAGCAGCAGGCCGGCCGCTCTGGGTCCCGGTAGGGATGTGGGGCTGGGGGCTGCATCTCTGTCCCCGAGTTTTCTGCCTTCCCAGGCTGCCATCCAATAAAGCTCTCGCCTATTGCCTGGGTCCCCTTTCCTGGCCCTGGGAGCCCACGGCCTCCCCATCCGTCACCTGGTGCCAGGCGGCCTGGCCATTTCCGAGGCCTCAGTGCCGCCTGAGCCCACTTCCCAGATCTCTAGGCACAGAACCTGTGCTGGACCCAGCCTGAGGCCCGGGCCTCTGGTGGGCAGGCCTGTGTCTCCCCACTCTGGTTTTCCTTTTTTTGAAAAATTAATTATTTTTTTTTTTTTGAGACAGAGTCTTGCTCCGTTGCCCAGGCTAGAGTGCCATGGCGTCAGCTGAGCTCACAGCAACCTCCAACTCCTGGGCTCAAGCAATCCTTCTGCCTCAGCCTCCCGAGTAGCTGGGACTACAGGCATGCGCCACCAGGCCCAGCTAGTTTTTTTGTATATATTTTTTTAGTTGTCCAGATCATTTCTTTCTGCTTTTTAGTAGAGACGGGGTCTCGCTCTTGCTCAGGCTGGTCTCGAACTCCTGACCTTGAGCGATCCACCCGCCTTAGCCTCCCAGAGTGCTAGGATTACAGGTGTGAGCCACCGCGCCCGGCCTGAAAAATTATTTTTTATTGAGACAGAGTCTGTGTTGCCCAAGCTGGACTCAAACTCCTGGGCCCAGGTGATCCTCCTGCCTCCCACTTGCTTTCTTCGCATCTCTGTCATCTTCTCAGGGACGGCCTGTTTACACACTCAGCGCCATCACCTGGGACCTTGTTAGAGACAGAAGTTCTCTGACCCCAGGCCTTCTGACCTGGAGCCTCTGGGGCTGGGCTCCTCCTTCTGCTTTGACAAACCCTCAGGGGCTTCTGAATGCTGGTGAATGCTGGTGTGAGGACCCTGGACTAGAGCACTGGTGTTACTTTTGAAAACCTCCTGCCACCCCTTGCCTGGGCTCTGGGGGGACTGGACGTGCTCCCGCGGGCCTGCTCTGCCAGCCTGGCTCCCGTCCCAGGGCTGCCTGTCCTTGCGCTCGAGGACCCTGCTCCTAGTCGTGGCCTCTCCTGGCTTCCGGGCAGCAGCAACATGTCCTACCTTAGAGACCCCTCTTTTGCCCCCCATTTTTCTGCTAAATGTTTCCAAAAACTTTCCACTCACTGGCCCTCGCTGGCCTTTCGTCCCATCTTCAGAGCCTGTGCGGGTCTGGCCTCCATTCTCTGGGTGTCAGGCCCCGCCCCTCCCTGGAGGCCAGGGAAACACAGGCCCTGTCCCCCACACACACTCTCCTCCTCGGGCCACCACCCCCTTCCCATTCCTGACACTAAATCCTGACTTAGGCGTGGTTTTTGGTTTTCTCCTTTCCCTCACCCAAAACCTTGACTCCGTCGGCAACTGTCGTCAGCTGTGACTTCCAGAATGTACCGTGGCACTTCCTTCTCCCATTTCTGATGCTGCAGCTGTAGGCACAGCCCTTTGTCTCTCTGGAGGGGCTCCCACCCTGCCTTTGTCCCTGTGCTGCCCAGTGACCTGCTGCAGGCACGTCGGCCCCTTGCACCCTGCAGTCGCTGGTGTTCCTGGTGCCAGGAACAAGGTGCCTCTGTAGTGACCTCCCGACACCCTCTGTGCCAGGCCGGCCCAGGCAGGCGGGAACTCAGGCTTGCAGATGGTTCACTTGCCAAACTGCGTCTGCCCAGGAGGAGGGCCACAGCGGCCGGCTGTGGTGAGGACTTGCATCCACCTTGTATGCCCTGTGGGGCCAGCCTGGCCCACCTTTCTCTGTCCCCATGCACACGCCCCGATGGCAATAGTATTGAGCAAAGCAGCATGGGGAGGCACCAGGAGACCCCAAGGCCACCTTCTCCCAGTGCCCTGCAGGAAGCCAGGGTTGGTCCATCTGTATCAGGGCACAGCTCCACTGTGGGCACGAGTTAAAACGAGACAGCGGACATCGGAAGCTTTATTTGTAAACCTCACACAGACACGGGGCCAGGGCCAGAGGCGCGACTGAGGGCGGCCTGCACACGAGCTCTGTGGTTCCCCCAGGCCACTGCGTCCGGCCAGCCTCACCTGTGGCCTGAGAGGAGGCCTCAGGGCCACGTGCTCACCCCAGGGGCAGAGGCTGCAGCCCGCCCCCCAAACCGAGGGCCTTTGACAGATGAGGGCTTACATTTCTGTAGGTCGTTTTAGAGCTTAAATTGTAGCTTTCCAGATATTAAAATTGCTTGGCTTTTGTAATTACCTGATGAAGTAATTACGTGTTAATTAAAGGACTTTTGGGAAAATTCTCATTTCTGATCCTTTCTAATATCTGACAGATGCCATCAAGAGTAATCGTTAAGGTATAAAAATACTGTGTGTGTGTGTGTGTGTGTGTATAAAATGACAACTAAACCACATCTCTGAAGCAAACGCACTGTGCCAGAGACACTAGTGTAAGTTAAATGCATTTATAATCCTGACATCTCCCACTCTTTTCAAGGAAAAATTATTTTAAATAATTTAAATATTATTTAAGTCATGGGTGATATTGTTTAGGAATTTAAGAGGGTGGAACATTCCAGCACTTCACCAGCCCATCTGGTTTCGGTCTTGTGAATATCACTTCCCCTGAAGCCAGCTCACGGTCAGTTCATTTGGTTTAAAAAGGAGTTTGTATTTTGCAGAAGACCAACAAAAAAGTGATAAAAGTTTTGTTGGTATTAATTACAAAAAAGAAATATAAAATAAGTCATAAGAGAACTAGTAAAAAATCTGCAATCAATGCCGTCACCAAAGACAATACAAAGACCAAAGTGCTCAAATCGAAGGAGCAGTAAACTTGCCCAGAACATATAAAAGCTTTAAATATAGTTTAGTATATACAAAAATTGGTCAGAAGGATTTTAAAAGATTCTTTGCAATTTAAGTGAAGTGTCTTATGGACACTCAGGATGGGGCTGTCCCCCGCACGGCCCAGCAGGGTGGTGACAGCACGAGCTCCCCAGCCATTTCACCCCATCCCCTGAGGCCTCTCAGGCCGGGGTCACCCAAGAGGAACGGAGACGAGCAGGGAGCGTGTGCGACAGGTTCCCAGCACAGTGCCCGTCCCTCCAGCAGGAAGGGCTCGGCCCGCTCAGGTCCACACTCACAGGCTGAAGCCACAGGTGTCGCTACGTCGTGTGCCAGCACGTGAGCGAAGCCTCTTCAGGTTTCAGGAGCCCTGCCGGGCTGGCGACACTGTGCTCTTAGCTCGGGAGCGCAGGGATGCGCTGGGCCTGACTCCACCAGGAAGCAGCTCGCTGGGCCACAGCGAAGTGCAGAGGCTTCCAGAGCTGTGTGCAGGCTGCCCTCCTTCGCTAGGTTGGAGACGTGCTTAAAGGAGCTGCTGCCACTGCCGCTCCTGCTGAGTTGATGCGTCTCAGGGACGAGCCCAGCAGGCCACAGCGCCCAGGGCAGCAGCATTCCCACATCCCAAGGCCTGGCATCTTGGCGGAGGTGGTACCAGAGGGGCGCTCTAGGGCAAGTGGTAGGTCAGCCAGGCAGCAGCCCAGCGCCGCACTGGCCACAGGTCCGGGTGGGGTCGGGGTGGAGCCTGGAGCTGGGCTGGAGGCCGTTTCCTCACTGTCCTCACCTGCTCACACTTGCTGCCCCAGGCGAGCCTTGTCAGAGGCGGTTCCAGAGCCATCTGCCAGGCTGAGGGCCAAGCAGCTGGTGGCTCTCCCATCTCCTGCCCCTGCGCCTCCCTGGCCCTCTGCCCACCCCGCGGCCCCAAGTCAGGTTACCCAGTGCTGTAACCCAAACCTCATCCGGGAGTGTTTTTTGGCCTCCATTCTCTGCAAATGGGCCACAAGCCCCTCGTGGAACATGCGCCGTGGAGGTGGGGGGACAGGTCAGCTCCCAGGACAGCACCAGGCAGGGAGGGGCAACTCCTCCAGCAAACCAAACATCTTCATTACAAAGTTAAAACCTGTTTTGAAACTTTAACTCTTTCTGAAAAAAATTTAAAACAATCTGGCAAATCTCAAGTTTTGAAGTTTTTCCTGTTGCTTCTGCCTCTTTCATATGCAAAACTCATTCTTTTCTTCAAGTACAGCAGGGTAGAAAATGGAATCCAACTTCTCCTCTGTCCAGTGTGTGACTCTGGAACTACATGGCCCAGCTGCTGCCACGGAGGGGGCAGCTCTGCGACCAGACCCCGCAAGGCTGTCGCCTCCACGGGCTCCTGGGACAGTCTTCTCTAAGGACTAGCTCATTAGCTTTCTAGGTAAGGAATCTATTGGCTTAAATAAACAAGATGTTCCACTAGACACTTACAGCTTAATCTAAAATGTTATCAGTGCTGTCCTCTGTTTTTGAACAGGCTCAAAAGTAAAACACTAGGTATGTGAATTTGTTGACTGCACCTGAAATAATCTTAATCGAACACTATGCCTTAACAGTTCATCTGCAAGGAGAATAACCGATGTGCAGTTTCGTGAATTAGAAGAGAGGTGGGGGCGTGGCTACAATACCTTTACCCTAAAAACGCGAGAGGCGAGGCTTGCTCTCTAAAGAGACCCTGTCCCTGTGGTCTTTAGAGACTTGGTTTGGTTTTCTATGGAACATAAAAGAACATGGCCACACTGCGCTGAAGGCGCAGGTTAAAAGAGGATATTGACGAGGCGGGTCAGTCATCGGGTGGTTAAGTCTTTCTCTAGAGCTTTGAGAAGCTAGAAAAAGGTCAAGGTCATGGAAGATTTCAGAAACGAGCGCATGCGCGAAGAGGACGGAGACCGGGGCCCCTCCCAAGGAAACAGCCGAGAGGCCGCGCCAGGCGAGCCCTATGCGCAGCTGGCCTGTGGGGTTAAAGTTCAAGAGACACTGCCATCCAGAATGCTCCTGTTTCCGTCACACTCATAGTTTCTCTCACAAAATAGGATTCGGAAGAGAATGGAAAGTTCTCACTTTACTCCCAACCATTGTCCTTGATCATGTGAGCAAGCTCAATGATAAACTTCCCCTCCTTATACTTCTGACTGCTCTCGAAGGCGTGCTCCTTAAAAAAGAGTAGAGAGAAAGGAGATTTCAGGACAGAATCTGTCTCGTTTTCCAATTTCATTACATTCTTGGCAAAAAAACCAAGTCACTAGTATCATCTACACCCAGATGTTCCCTGAGCCACGAGCTGACCCAGTGCCAGAGGGTCTGTCCCGAGCCGAGCCCGTCGGGGCCGGGCCGGTGTACTGTGCATTCGTCATTAGTCGCAGGGCAACGTCAGTGCAAGTCTGTCCACTGAACGTGGAGCAAGTCGGGGGCGACTGTGGAGGCACAGAGGGAAACACGCTTCCAGGAATTCCGCGTAAAACAAGACTGACAACAGGAGCAGCGAGAGCCGCAGACCCAGATCAAAGATGTTAGGGGAAGAGGAGGCCCTCTGTGGGGCGAGGGGGAGGGACTGCTGAGTGTGTGGCCTGGTGCTCAGGGCTGGGGACACAGATGACTCAGACAAGTCCTGCCCACCGGAGCCACAGCCCCAGGTAGGGTGGACACGGGGAAGCTCGTCCCCGCAGGGCGCTGCAGGTGCAGCAGTGGAGAGGGGCATGTAGCATGGTGGCCAGAGTGGGGCAAGGCTTTCTGGAAGGGCCGAGGGGCGGGCGTGGAGGAGGAGAGAGCCCAGCACCAGGTCTGGCCCCTGCCTGCCAGGACAGAGACCAGAGCCAGGGTGGGAAGGGGGAGGGGCAGGAGGGGCAGGCAGGTGGCTTCGGGCAGCAGATCCACCACGTGCTGGAGAGACAGGAAACCAGAGGGGAAGGCTGCAGAGAGGCCGGGGTGGTGACTTTCAATTCAAAGTCCTCAGAGAAAGGGGCTGGGGCAAGAGCCGCGGCAGGCAGCCAAGTGGCTCTCCGTCTCCGACCCCAGCAGGGAGGAGAGGCTGGGGGCAGGCTGGGAGGGGTCTGCCGGGCCCACCCTGACAGCTCCACCAGACCTGGGGCAGCGCGGGTGACCAGGGTACAGCAAGCACGGGCAGCCCTGTGCCTACACCTGCTTCAACCCGGCTCCCAAAGCAGCTTGCCTGGAAACGTGTATTCTTTGACTGATACCGCCCGTCACGCTTGGGGCAGGTTTTACTCGGTGGCAGATTGTGTCCCTTTGGGGCATGTCGTAGCTACCACAGCGAATCGGCTGGAACTGGCGGGTACTCACGTATTTCCACCCGAGCGTGGTCTTGCAGTTCTCGCAGTAGATGTCCGCGACTGCGTGCAGCCCGGTGAGAAGGACCCTCTCCTCGGCAGGGCCGCAGCCCACATTCACCCTGCGGGGACAGAAGGGCCACCCTGCTGAAGCCCGGCCTGGCTGGTGGGCCCCACCCCCCACCTCACTGGAAAAACTTCACCAGAATCGGGGAACTTTCCAGAGTAGGGCTGTGTTTTTTCAGCGCCCCCACCCTTTAATGGGAAGGAGACTTTTTATCTCCCCAGAATCCCGAGATGGGACGGGCTGCAGGGAGCTGGACCCTCAGAGGAGACAGCTGCGCTTTCGGAAACTCCTGACGAGGGAGAGCAGGTTCCTTCAGGTCACTAAAGACCCGGGTGACTCCGGACCGCTAGTGGAACTCCTACGTGTTCCAGCTTTGAATTACCGATCGGTGGCCGGACGGACGCAACGATGCCACCCCGCCAGGCACCCGAGCCCACAGACGGAAGAGGAGGCTACTCACACGGAGTTGAAGAGGTAGGCTCGTCCCTGACTTCCCTGAAAGGACTGCAGAGAAGAAGAAGGCGTTATAAGTTTGGCTGCTGTCAGACAATAAGGAACAGTGAGTTTGCGTTCCGGAAGGAACGTGGAACCAGGTGCGCCGTGGGCCCTGCAGAGCGAGCGGCGCCGCTGCGGACAGCGGCCCGGCCCAGCGCCAGGACAGGCTGCAGAAGAGCAGAGCGACAAACTGTTTCTGAGTCTAGACTGAGGTCAGCAAGTGGCCGATTCTGTCCACTTCAACATCCTGCAACTGATTATTATTGCAAAGTCATTTTTTTAAAAACAGGGAGCTGCATGACGCTCCATCCAACTGGAAGATCCCAGGATGGAATCGTGAAAGATTTTCTCCACCCCAAACCCACAGCGCCTCACGATGCTCTCCCCTGCCTCTTCCAGCAGTGCGGACACGTCGCTGTCAGCCCGCAGGGGCAAGGTGAGGTTTCCACGCTCTTCCGTTAAAATAAAAATCAAGTCGCAGCCCAAGATGGCCCCTTACTTGGAGAAAAGGACCTTCCAGTGACATGTCACCCCAGGAAAATGTCACCAGCTGAGGAGGAGCCAGAACAGGGCACTTGTGTCCCCCAGACACACTCGGCCAGCGCTGACAACCTTCACCCCACACGATGGGGAAACCTGGAGGGAGGCCCCCTCTGCCCTGGGGCCCGTCTCGAACCACCAACATAACGTGGTCGGCCTTAACAATAATCAAAGAGATGCAAACCAAACCTAGATGACTTTTTGGGGGGTTTTTTTGGCCTATCGCCTTCACACAAATCTGTGCGCTGCGAGGAACGTTACCTGGAACACAAGCTGCCGACATCCAAACGTAAAAGGCGCAGCTGCGGGCCTCGCAGTCCCACTTCCGAGAGTGTAGAGAGCAAAGCAGCTTGGGCCCATGAGGCAACGTGACGGGAACGTCACCCTCACGACATTCACAACCGAAACAAACGGAGTCAGACCTGCCAACCGGCAGGTCCGCTGCACCCGACGGGGGACTCACGCAGGGGAGGGGAGGAGTCCGCAGCAGTGGGCACGGAAAGACAGTCATCGGATACCAAGTGAGGCAGCGAAGTCTTTATTTACAGTGGAGAATGTCTCCATAGAGCAAAACAGACAGACAGACGGACAGACACCAAACTGCCCCCAGTGATGACGCCAGGGAGTGGAGGGGACAAGGCCGGGAAGCAGCAGTTCGTATATTTTACTTCACACACACGCACTATTGGGTGATGATGAGCAATGATTCTTTTATAATTAAAAAAAAAAAAATGCAGAGCCCTGGATGACCCCGGACAGACATCTCTCCTGAGCATGAAATAAACCTTTGCTTTAAGCCACTGAGATGCGGGATTCTCTTTTCTACCTAGCCTGATGCTAGCAGTGTTTTGATTTTATTTTTTCTGTTTTTTTTTTTAATCCATCTGGTACTGCTGTATGTGTTACAGCTTTCAGACTTAGCGAGTTACTCCCTTAAATGGTTTTCTAGGATTAAGAATATTATTCCATATTAAGTTTAACTAATAATCATCTGATAGACTTTTCACACATCCTTATCAGCCTTCGATTTCCTGTACTGAATCTCCTAATTCTCTCACCTATTCTGAAAGTCCTTATTTATTTTTGAGACAGCGTCTTGCTCTGTCGCCCTGGCTAGAGTGCAGTGGTGTCATCATAGCTCACTGCAACCTCAGACTCCTGGGCTTAAGCGATCCTCCTGCCTCAGCCTCTCGAGTAGCTGGGACTACAGCTGTGTGCCACCATGCCTGGCTAGTTTTTTCTATTTTCAGTAGAGACGGGGTCTCGCTCTTGCTCAGGCTAGTCTTGAACTCCTGAGCTCAAGCGATCCTCTCGCCTCCACCTCCCACAGTGCTAGGATTACAGGCGTGAGCCACCGCGCCGGGCCTGAAAGCCCTTATGTTTTAAACGGGGTTTGGAGCAGGCACAGGAGCAGCTCTGTGATTCCGATTCAGAGTTCAGTCTGACCAGTGTGGGGGTCCACAGAATTCTTCTGCAAGTTAGAGCCAGGAAAGAAACGGTTTGAGCTTTTCAGGCCATATGGTCTCTGTCCCAACTGCACTGTAAACAGATGAGCACAGCTGTGAGGCTATAAAACTTTACAAAAACAGGTGGAGTGGCAGATTCAGCCTGCAGGGCCCAGCCTGCTCACTACTGAGAGTGCCTCCCAACAGTTAGAGCTGTCTACAAGGACAAGCTCCCTTGGACCAGGGGGTTACCTGTTAGTGACAAAGACGGGCCTAGAGGCTGTCGGTGCCTCTAGCCTCGTGCATGCTAGAACCTGTTCCACGTGCCAAGGGTTCTTTGCAGTTGCAATGAACTCCTTTATCCAGAACCTCCGTGAAAGCAGGAGAGTTTACTCTGGGCATCATCTTCGCCACCAGCTGAGACACGAGGTCTGATACTTCTCGGCAGCTGAGTGCTTGGAGAGCTCAGTTCTTGGCATTTTTTCATCTTGAAATGCTCATTTAATGTCCTGACTGGTAACGGTTTCCAGTGACTGCAGAGCAGGCTCCTGCTCTCAATGTAATTCTCATAACAGCTCAGTGGCTTTGGGGTCCTTCGAAAGAAGCATCTCAAATTCCTTTTGGCCCACCTAAGACAAATAATACATCGGCAAGCTTCACGAAAAGCCTGGCTGGGCACGAAGGCTCACACCTGTAATGCCAGCACTTTGGGAGGCCGAGGCAGGAGGACTGCTTGAGCCCAGGGGATCCAGACCAGCCTGGGCAACATAGTGAGACTCTGTCTTTACACAAAATTTAAAAATTAGCTGGGGATGGAGGCACGTGCCTGTAGTCCAGCTACTCGGGAGGCTGAGGCAGGAGTTCGAGGCTGCAGCGAGCTATGATCGCACCACAGCACTCTAGCCTGGGTGACAGAAAGAGACCTTGTCTCGTAAAAAACAAATGTGGTACCTGACTCTGACCCACCTGCTAAGGTGAAAGGTCATGGCCAACATGCAGGAGTCACAGGTCAGTGATGTCTCCAAGCCTCATCTCCTCACCTGGAGGCCCAGAGCAGCTCTGCCTTTCACTAACTCGCAGTGTCGCCTCACGCTGAGCCTGCCTCAGAAAACACCCCAAGAAAACAAGGTGCCTGCGGAGCTTCCTCTTCTTCCCGGGGCCTCCCGAACGGACACAGGTGCAGGAGAAGCCCTGCTTTGCTTAGCGGTGTTCATGTCAGGTGAGGAGCAGAAACGAGGCAGCTCTCGCTACCACCCGGCAAAAACACAAGTAGACGAATGTCCTCTGGTGGAGTCACACCAGAGGCCTATGAAGAGGTTCCTGAAAGGCCCGAGTTCCCGTGGGACTTCGGTTTCGCAGCGGCACGAGGTTCGGGCCGCTCAGCAGGAGAGGGGCGTCACGGGAACTCACCCGCCGCGTGTGCTCAGCGCTGGGTGCAGACGT
>RJWJ010015126.1:0-36734 GCA_004363605.1 Indri indri | reverse complement strand
GGTATCTGTGCCTCTGTCGTGGAAGATCTTTGCAAAGACCCCTGAGGGGAGATGCTGGGACCTGCTCCCCTGCTAGAGCACCCAAGGCCCCTGTTTCACAGATGCCACATGCTTTTCAGAACTGTCTCCTGGGTGCTGAGCACGGGCTGATGATAACAGCACTGAAAGGCACATTTTCAGGGTCATCCAAATTGATTGTAATCAGCTTCTTTGTGACAAACACCTCATTTCACACACCAGCGCTCGGCTGGAAGGCAGGAGCAGGACGCCCGGGCTGGCGGGAGGGCAGCGGCCTGCGTGTGCACGTGGCCCCGGGCAGGCTCGCTCTGCAAGAGCCCAGCTTGGGGGTCAGAAGCCAGCGGCATGCGGCGTCCCCACGGTCTGCGGTGGCCTCACCTCCTTGCAGTTCTCCGAGTTTGAGAAGTGGATGAGGTCGTCGTTGTACATCTCCTGGGTGTTGATGATGTCGCTGTACTCCTTCTGGCTCAGGTCCTCGGGGTTGATGCCGTTGGCCCGCAGGAACTCCTGGTAGGCCACGCTGAAGGCCTGGCCAATGGACTGTGCGATGAGCTGCGCCTGCGGGGAGGGCAGAACCGCTGGGCACAGGCAGGCAGCGGGCTCTGGCCTATGCCCTGCTGCCCACTTGCCCCCCAGGCTGCCACCAAGGGGGTCCTGCACGGGCACCCCCAGCAAGCCCCGGCTCAACGGACCTGAGCACAGGGGAAAAGATGGCTTCGACTTCAATTCCTTTCTCACTCTACACGTGGTGGGGCCGACGCAAGAGCTGGCTGGGCCAGATCAGAAGCACAGGGCACAGAGGCCCTTCTGTAAACGCTACTGTTCCAGGCTGAACTGCCCTCCCAAACCCAGCCCGAAACAGTTAATAGGAAGCACTCGTCCATGCTCTTGCCTGTTCCCACGCCCAGCATCTTGGCAGCAGGCAGACCTGGCTGGAAGCGCTGGGCCTGGGGACTGCCAGGTGGCACCGCCTGCCCAGATACGGGTGGGGCTTGGTGGGGAGCCTGGCTGGTGGCAGCGCGGCCCAGGGGCAGCAGGGCCTCCGGGAAGGGCGGAGGGAGTGGGGGCGACAGGGTGGAAGGGACCTGCTCCACCCCAACTGGGATGTCAGGATTTGGGGACACAGTGTCCCCCAGGCCTCCGGTTCTATCTACACGTCTACACCTGACGGAGGTCACCTATCTGGGAAGGGTGGTCTGAGAGCAAGGGATCCCTTCACCACTAGGCCCAAAGCCCAGTGTGGACTGCACACCACCCTTGGCCCCACCTTTGGTTCTCTCGGACACATCCCCCACCTCCCCTCAGCCTACATCATCCCTCCACCCCATGGAGGCTCCTGGGAAGAAGCCCAAGGGAGCTGGGTGCTGTGGGAACAAGTGCCTGCTTTGGGCACAATCCCAGAGCCACTAGCGTCTTGCTGCCAGCTGCCGTCTCCCACTTCCCCTTCGCCCTGCATCCTGCCTTCCTCCTGCCAGCGCCGGGGCCGGCTGGAGGGCTCGGTCTGCGCTCCCGGCCCCTTCCCCTATTGTCAGGCCAGGAGCCCTGCCCAGGCCCCAGCTGCGGGGTGGGTGCCACCGAAGCCGGGCATGGGGTTGGCCAGTGCTCAGGGGCGGCCTCCTGCAGGTGCAGCTGGCAGGCTCTGGGCAGGGACTGCCATACCCAGCATGTTCACCACGTGGCTGCAGGCCCCAGGCAGCTGAACTCCATTCTACAGAGCAGGCCACCGCGTCTGCAGGGCCATCTTCTATGTCCTTCTGGGTGCTCCACAGTCCTCTCGGCCCCTGCACTCACCCCAGTAGCCCACCTGGATGGGGCCACCACCGGATCCTCCTCTCTAGGGAGCTGCCCAGGGGCTCTCATACTCCATCGGCAGGTCCTTGCCTCGCTCCTTCAAGGACCACTTGGAGCCCCATTGCCACCCCTACAACTGTGCTTGCAGCCTTGTCTCCTACTGAATTGAGAAAAATCAAGGCCACGGTGGCATCCCCTGACTTTAACCCTCTGCCACATCCATATCAGTCGGCACCTCGGAGACTCCTCCTCCTTGGCGACTTTCACACCAGCTGGCTGTCCACCCTCTGCCCCTGGGCCTGCTCTGGGCCTTGTACCACCCAGCATTTGCGGCCCACCCCCCATGCCAGGTCTCTAAGACGTCCTCAAGCCCGCTGTCACACACAAATGCCTGTCCAGGTTTCCACGGGTCTCTGTCTAATGGTAGAAAGGGTATGTGTGAACGTCATTTAAATGTCCTCTCCCATGAATTTGCCATGGCGTCAAAGCATTTCAGGCAGACTTCAATTTAGGAGGAAGATGACTGCCCCACCCACAGGTGTGAACCCTGTCTTCAGACTCAGTTTTGATGCTATATTTCACAAGCACAAAAATATCAGGACCCTTCCCTGCTGCCCAGGTCCCTGAAACACCCTTGAGTCCTTACGTGAACAAGAATGCCCGGGCCGACTGGCCACAGATCATATAAAAACATTTACTCCGGCAACGGCAACAAGAGTGGGGCGGCTGCAGCCTCCCTGGTGGGCCCTGGGGAAGATCGGCTGGAGGGGTCAGTCCCTCTTCCAAGCTACCCCTTGGCACCGGCTGCTCCTGCCTCGGCCCCTCTCTCCCCCTCCGGGCTCATAAAGGTGCTCTTCTCCCGCTCAAGGAAGGAGCCCAAAGGTTCATGATCTCTTAGTGAGTCTTTGGCATTCTAAACTTCAAAATTATTTTTTAACTTGGTATGACGTGAAATGCCACGTTCGAAGGCAGAGCTAAGCCGCAGGTGCAGATGAGCCTCTCTTCCCAAAATCCCGGCACGCAAAACGTGCATTTTAGTGACAGAAAAAACGACACAAAGATTAACTGTATTTTAAGGGAGAAAAATGTTTTGTAAAAGGATTTCTTCAAATGGATAGCTCCCCCGGTATATTTAATGAAGCCTCGATTTATAAACAGCTCCAGAAGAATCTATTTCACGAAGTGAAATAAATTGTGTTTACTATCTTTGCAAACTCACAGAGTGTGAGAAGCGGCACTGATTCCATTAGAAAAGCCGAAAACAGCACAGGGAATTTCTGCCTGACGGCGCTTTCCAGAGAGCCCGGGGTGCTGGAGCCTCTGGGTGCATGGGGGGCGGCCTGCCCAGAGGGGAGTGTCAGGCCGTGGGTCGACTTACGTCCTCTGACTCGAACACGTGGCAGATCATTTTGTACTGCTTCTTCCCCTCCTGGGCCCCGGGCGTGGTCTCGATGCAATCTTGAGAAGCTGACCGGGGCATGCGGCGTCTGGCCATCAGCACCACGATGTTCCCGATGTCGGCGATGTAGGAGATAGTGCGCAAGGCGTGGTCCATCATGGTTTCCTGTCGGGAGAGGGAGACAGGCCCACATCAGGGAACGTCACAGCGGACACGCCATTAAAACACTCCAGTTCAGGGTTTTACAATCGTCATGCTACTGACGTTCGGGGCCGGATCCTTCTCTACTGGGGAGGGTGTTAGGAGCATCCTTGGCCTCTGTGCATGAGATGCCAATGGCATCTCCCCACTCCCGAGTATGACAACAAAAAATATCTGCAGCTGTTGCAAAATGTCCCCTTGGGGGGCAAAATCACCCTGGCTGAGAACCACGGCTCTAGTGAACAGAGCATTTTAGGATAGTGATTCATGGTCAAAGTGACTTTGCCCTCGCTTCAGCCCCAGCTTCCAAAATGGGACTCTGCCGACACTCAGGGAGGCATGATGCCAGGGTGGGCTCTCTGTCCCGTAGGACAAGCAGGGAACTGGTGTGTGGTGAAGCTCGTCCCCTCCCTAATGAGAGGGCATTTGTGTTCTTGGAGAAGGGTCCCTCCCGGCAAGGCACGTGCTCTCACAGGCCCAGCAGAGGAGGAAAGTGTCAAGGCCAATGTTTTCCACCCAACCAGTTCTTCCCAGGGAGCCCGGGCAGCCCGGGCCAGGGTCAGGAGATGCCGAGGCAGCACTCCGGACTCCAATCAATGGGCTTCCGTAGCCAACTTCAATTCCCTCAGCCCCTGGCAGGCCCATTACTCTTCATGGCTTTTGTCGTCTGACAGGAATCTGCACTGAGTATCTTGCCCAACCCTACCTAACAACGCTGCACACAAAGCTCTGAAAAACTAATCAGTTGGTCCTTTATGCCTTTGTCATCCTTTCACAAAAGAAAATCTGGTGTTTCTGCAACCTTCGGAGCCCTTTTCTTCCTCACAGAATCCATTTTTGCAGCAGATAATGCTCTACCTTTGTCTCTGGGGCTGATCTATTTTCTAGCCAAGGCCACGAGGGTGCTTCGTAACCACAAAAGTCATCTTCCAGGGAGGGACATGGAAAGTGAAGAGTTGGGGACGGCTCTTAAGCATCTCCTGATTTCTGGCCACTGTCAGAAACGCCTGAATCAATCCCCAGGTGTCAGAAACATGCTTCCCCCCAGCTCCCAGCTCCCAGTTCAGGTCTGTGGCAGAGCCGCCCTCCTCGCAGACAGCGGGTGCCCACCAACATGGCCGCCATCCTCTCTCTAGCCCTGACTGGCCACTTCAGCCTCCACAGTCTCTCTCACCTGTTCCCACCTCTCCAGCTCCTCTGCCAGCATTTTTTCAGTCAACCCAATTTCCTGTCACAATCTCTCTTCCCGTACATCCTAAACAGTGTCTCAGAGTAAGCTCACAAACTACCAATGGCTGCCCGTGATCAGGGAAGTCACCCCAAACATTTCAGCTGGGCACCCAGGCCACACCTCATTGTAGAAGCTTCCTGTTCTAACTGCCAGGACTTCTCCTCACCCTTGCCCTGGCCAACAGAGACTCCCATGGTGGCCCGAAGCCCACCTGGGGCCTGTGCTTGGATGGTTGGTCTTTAGGGAGCACCGTCCCACCCTGCCATCCCTCCCACCTCAGCCAATCCTGCCTGACCGTCCCTATTGGTGGCCACTCTCCCCTGTGGCCAGTGTGAAGGTTCCAGCTGGTTTCAATGAGGAGAATCCTGCCTCTCTCGATCACGGCTGCCACTGTGTTCCCCTGAGCACACAGATAGCCAGGGGTGTCCCCTCGGCCCTCCTAGATGGTGGGCTCCATGGGAGCAGGGCACATCTGCTTCTCTGGCCAGCCACAACCCCCAGCGACATGGCAAGGGCTCTGAATCAGCAAGTGAACTCAATTGACACCACAAGCAATGACTCGGGAACCAGCTGTTCTCCAGTAAGAAAAGTCGGCAATGTTTCCACCACAAACAGGAACATAGAGGAGACTCTACTGGGTTCATCTCCTGCCAGTGCGTGCAAATGTCAGAGTTGTCTCTCTCCACAGCAGGCCAGAGGCCTCACGGGCGGTGGGGGTTTTGTTGCTGTCCACCCCCACAACACACAGCAGAGCTACTCCCTGCAAAGCAGATCCAGGATGGAGGCCACCACCTCACTCCTCCCCAGTCCTGGGACCAGGCCCGCTGAGCAGGTGGGGTGGGCACAGGAGGGAAGTAGACGCCGCGTGAGGACACGTTTACATGTGGCTGTGGCCAACGTACCTAGGGGAAGGACACCAGGCCACTGTGCTGTGTCTCTGTTAAAGAACGAGGAGTCCCCTACCCTCGTTTCTGGAGAAATAAGTGCCCCAGGGGACTGCTGTTTCTCCAGAATGTCTGGCCTGCTGAAGACCTGGGCTCATGAACTGTTCCCCCTCAGATCCAAATTCTTAGCAGCCTGTCGCTGGGAAAGCCTGAGCAGAGCACAAAAACTCTGAGGTTGCCTGCTCCAAAGCTCCAAAACATTCCTGTCTGCAGATACCTGGTAGGCCATGGGCATCTCCAGCAGCCACAGGGAGCATCTCTCATAGGCCCTCAAGGCCGAACCTGTGAAGGCAGGAGCCCAGCCAGCCCCCTGCAAAGTGCAAGGGCCCAGAGAAGTGATGGGGCAGAGGAGGGTGACAGGAAAAGAGCCCCGTGTCCTCTGAAGGACAACAGAGCCTCAGTCCTGAGTAGGAATGGGAAGATGCCCTTGAAGTCCGCGGGCTGTAATGCATGGGCGTGCCTGGCCTGCAGCCCAGACGCTGGGACGGGGCCTGAGAACCGACGTTACCAAGCTGAGCTGCGAGGAAAACATAATCACCCAAAGAGTTGTCAGGGACAGTCAAAACTGGCAGCATGGCCCTATTCTGGAGAGCATCTGCCACCCTTGCCTCGGAGGGTAGAGGACTCCAGGCACCGACCCCGGGGGCATCTGTGCCGCATCCCTAAACCACGATGCTCCTGACCCACGGAACAGGAAGTCGGTCCTTATTAAGTGCCTGTCTTCAAACAGCAGGCAAAAGGAAACTGAGAACTCTCCCTTTGTTCCCTTCCATGAACTGACGCCTGTGTCCCTAGTTATATCAATGGCTTTAATTTGCAGGCCCTGTTCGGAATGCAAAGACCAGAAGGGTGGACGGAGGGAGGGGAGAGGTATGAGCCCTGCTCGGGGCCAGGCTAGGAGCTTCCTCATCCACACTGGATCCAGTGGAGGAGTTAGCCTCGGTCCCATGTGAAAGCGTAATTGAGAGACAACCAGGAACTTGTCTAAGGCCACACAGCTCATAAGGATGGAGCCCACCTTTAATTCCCAGGCCCATCCTGCCACCCCCGGGTGGTGGCGCTTTCTGTGAGCATCAGCAGGAAGGGTTGGGGTGGCAGGCCTGGCAGCTGTCCTAGGAAAGGCCCACCCTTTGCTGATGTCTGGGAAGGAGGATTTCAGGAGGGTTCCCACCACCCCAACTGCTGGGTGTGGTTCACTCTTCCTGTGCAAATTGTGCAAACGACGTGGTCTAGGCTGGACACCTGCTTTCTTTCTGGGAGTCTGGCCCTTTAGTACATGCCAGGCAGAGGTGCCTATGCGAGCAGCCCCAGTAAAGACCTCGGGCGCTGAGTCCCCATAAGCTTCCCTAGCAGACAATACTTTGCCTGTGCTGTCACAACTCCTTGCTGGGGCATTCAGTGTGTCCTCTGTGACTCTTCAGGGAGAGGACTCTGATTTCGCCCGGCCTCTGCCCCAGGCCCCTGTTCCTGTGCCGATTCTGCGCACTGGACTTCTGCTGTAAGAAGCAGCACGCTGAGTGCTGTGAGACCTCCGGCAAGTCATCAAGCCTGGGGTGGGCTTGGGGACCCGTGCACAGGTGGGTGATGAGGGATGGGGCTAGAGCGGTGCAGGGGGATCTCGTCCAGTTTGCCCACAAAAGATCAGGAAACAAAGCCCAAGTCTGTGAAGTGTCGCAAGCCTGACCCCTGACCCCTGACCCCTGCCTCTGTGATTTTTCACCAAGTACAAGGCTCCAAGAGGGTTGAGGGCGTGTAAGAGGGGGCAAGACACAAAGACCAGTGCCTGGACGCAGGGGGCAGACATGAGGAGGAAGGTGAGCCATGGCGTCCACATCAGGACGTGCTGAGGGCCGCCAGGGTGGGCGGGCAACATGGTGCTGGGCGTGGGAGTGGGTCACGGCATGAGCCAGGCACTGGGCTCTGTCTTCTCTGTCTCCAGATGTCGGGTCCCCCCCGGGGTGGGAGATCAGGGGAAAGGCTCCAGGTTCCCGGCAGACCTTCCGCCCACCTCCCGGCCAGTGGGCCCTGGGGGCCGACACCAGCATCTGCCGCCTGCCACACTCCCCTGCTCCTCCCGCAGCCCAGGGCTGTGGGCTGTGTGTGTGGTCGGCGAGCTCAAATGGGAAAAGCACGCTGACGCTGTGGGGACGAGGGCGAGGCACGAACTGAGGAGTTTACACGCTCACCTGTGTGTCCGCGTTTAAAACCTTGATCCTCTGGGTGGAGATGAAGAGGTCCACTTCCGTCAGCGTCTGGGCGTCTCCCTCAGAATTCTAAGAAAGGACAGCGGACACGGTTACAAATGGGAAATGTACTCGGAATGGGCATTTCTCAAAGAAGACCTACCAATGGCCAACAAGTACATGCTCAACATGAGTCATCAGGGAAATGCAAACCGACACCGCAACAAGATACCACCTCACACCTGTCAGAATGGCTATGATCAAAAGGACAAAAGATAACAAGTGTTGGTGGCGGGGTGGAGAAAAGGGACCCCGGTGCACTGTGGTGGCATGTAAATTAGTATGATCACTATGGAAGACAGCATGGAGGGTCCTCAGAAAACTGCAAATACAACTACCAGATGATCCGGCACTCTCACTACTGGGTATATACCCAAAAGAAAGCAAATCAGTATGGCGAAGAGATGTCCTCACTGCCATGCCCACTGCAGCACTATTCACAGCAGCCAAGATAGGGAATCAGCCTCAATGTCCTCCAACAGACGAACGGATAAAGAAAATACGGTGCATACACACAGTGCAATATTATTCGGCCTTAAAGAAGACAAGAAAAACATCCTATCATTTGCAACAACATGGACAAACCCAGAAGACATTATTCATTAAGTGAAATAAGCCAAATGCACAAAGACAAACATTATACAATCTCACTCATGTGTGGAATTTTAAAACGTTCATCTCATAGAAGCAGACAGTGGAACAGTGGTTACCAGGGGCTGGGGTCGGGGGTGGGTTCGGGAAATATTGGTCAAAGGATACAAAACTCCAGTTAGGAGGAATAAGTTCAAGAGATCTGTACAACACAGTGACTATCATTAATAATACGGTGATCGTATTCTTGAAAAATGCTAAGAGAGTGAACGTAAAGTGTTCTGGCTTCAAAAATGGTGACATGAGGGAATGTATATGTTAGTTATCAAGATTTGGTCATTCCACAATGTATATATACTTTTAAGTATCATGTTGTACACTGTAAATATATATATACGATTTTATGTGTCAATGTAAAAAAACAAAAACCAAAAACCAAAAAACCTTAAAGGAAGGCCTGGCAATTTTATTAATTATCCTGACTGAGTCCACATAGATGGAAATGCTACTCCCAAATGGAGCAGCTGTCAGAAACCTAAGAGCGTGCCACCGGTAGCGCTCCGTGGCTCAGTGTGAGTTCTCCAGGCAGCCTGCGGCAGGCACAGGGAAGGGGGAGACTGGGTCTTAGGTTATGGCCCCTCCTGCCAGCAGCAAGCTGGGCTGCTCTGGCTAAGCCGTGTCCAACTCAGTGAAGGCCCAGGGTCTGTGGGCTCAGACTATGTTTCCTGGCTTTGGGTCTCCAAGGATCCCCGGGAAAGGGGGAAGACATTTACAAAGAAGCTGGATTGAAATGTCAGCATTTCCTTCTGATTTAAACAGCCATGTTCATGTCGACCCCCGTAACCTTAGCTCTGAGGGGATTCAGCTCGGGACTGGCCTGGGCGCTGCCCTCACAGTGGCATGGCGAAGCCAGGAGAAGATGCCACACAAATGATCCTGATTTGTCACTACTGCAGAATGCTCAGAATGCAGCTGTGAGAGATGTTTTGTGGACTGTTTTAGAAGCTGAGTGGACGACTCAGGGTCTGACCCAAACCAGGACAGCCTTTAATTGGTTTTTACATTTGCGAGAACCCGAATTACCACTGCACAGCAGCAATGAGACGCATGTGCTACGGGTTTGCCCACCGAGGTGAGTAATATTTTGTGGTGGCCGGGGAGCCCACCGTGCTATATCTTCCATTTCAAAATAGCAGAAACTATTATTTAATTACTCACTAGAAAATCTGAAACAGAAAATGTCCCTGTTGACAATTTCCTCACAAATTCTGCATCGCAGAGAGGCCCTGTATTATAATATTAAATTCGTATTTTGGCTCAGTTTGCCAGGGAAAAGGTCTTTTGGGCTTTCGATCTAACCACAGGGTGACACTGCTTTTAGCTACTTAGAAAGAACAGAGTGCAATACAACCCAGCTGAAAAACAGTCTGCGGGACTGGGGAGGAACTTTTTTCTTTGTTTTTAAAAATCGAGTTATATTCAACATCAACATGCTTTTAAAGGTCATATTCTGGGATTGCAGCTCAAATCCCTCCGGATTTTAAGTAGGTCAAGCCAGAAGTAAGTTAGGAAAGTTGTAGGTGGACTCTGGCGTGAGCCGTAATCGTGGAGGAAACTCGAGCAGTTTAACACACTCGATCCGAGGAGGGGTGGCCTGACGCTGGCCGGGCTCAAGTGGCAGGTAAACAACGGAGCTGAAACCCGGTCAATACTGGGGAAGGGGAAAGGTCACCGCTGTCATCCTTGGTGGAGGAAGGGAGGGTGTCAACAGCATGGATCCTACAGAGGGACACCAGAGAACAGGGTGGGCCACGCACGTCCGGGGGTTGGGCCCGTGACCCTACATCCACCAGTGGCCGTGGGCAGAGGCAGCTCTCCGCCAGGACTGTGCTTGCTCCTGGGTCCCAGGCTTGCCCATCCTCACTCGCCTCCCCAGCTGTGGGCAGCCCAGAAAAGGGGCCCTTAGCCATGACACTTCCTTTCACTGCCCGCAAAGGAAGAACCACCCTTGATCACATGTAATCAGCTGGCCTCCTGGCTGGCCGCTGAGGCTTTTCCAGCTGCGTCTGCCTGTGCCCGACCGCTCCAGAGGCAGTCTGTGGTCCGCAAGGACGCCCGCTCCAGCTGGGCGGGAGGCTGCAGACGAGAGCCCCTCTTCTTTGGGGGAAGCACACCCCAACTGCAGGGCTGCAGTGCCAGACCCATTCTGCCTCTCCCGGAGGCACCCAGAGGGAAGTCTGCCCGGGGAGAGGAAGAGGGGTGAGGCCCTTCCTCTCCTGTGGCCGAAGGAGAGTCAAAGGAGACACCACTGGGCAAGGGCAAATGTCACGGGTGACAGCAGTTTCACTGCAGGGGGAAGGGAGACCCAGACGGGGTCCTCTGGCCACGGTGCCAGAAAACGGCATTACTTCAAGGTGGGGAGGGAGGACTCGGTCTCTTGCTGTTTGAACAGAAGGAAACAGTGGGCAACAAGCCAGTGCCAAGTCCCCGCGGGCTTGTCCCAGGCCTCAACATCGAGCATTTTGACATTTTCCGTCTGAGGAGGACAGTTAGAAAATCTCCAGCATTTACTAAACAACCAGGTTGACAAACAAATGACTAACCAGCAACTCGATTTTTTAAAGTCTGCCCGTGCTCCAAAGACTTTTCAACAGAGAAAGCACCTCACGGGCAAACGGAGCTACTCATCCTGCTGATTCGGTGAATTAAACGTAAGGAGGCTTCAACCATCAGAACGATTTCATTAATACTGCTCAGGAGGCCCAGGCCCCGGACCCATCGTGGCATCATACCAAACGCCACATTTAGAAGTGTCCACATAAAACAGAGACTTCGTGGCATGAGCCATGCACCAGTGCACAGAGATGCTAAGAAAGACGGAAGAGAAGAGAACTATGACATTCTTCTGTAAGTGGGTGGTTAAAAAAAATGAGCTTTCTGCGGCTTCATTCACAAAAGTCTGACATTCACCTACACAGGGAAGAGGAAAAACCACTCTGCAACCTCATCTGGATTCCAAACAGACCCCCCGCCCCACCCCGCTGCTCAGGACAAGCCACAGACACATAAGCCAACGCCGCTGTTCCAGGGCCACGAGGTCCTACACACCGCTTTTTTCTTGATCTTAGCAGCCTTCTGCATCCTCTGAGCAGCATGGAAGAGAAGCAGAAAAACAGGTTGGCACAGAGAGAAGGAAGGTGCGGCAAGGCTGTGTCAGCTTCATGGTCAACACCTCATATCAGGCCTGGTGCCCAGCAAAGCTCCCCGCAGGGACAGGTGGACAGTCACTGCCCACACACTGACCAGACACCCCTCAAGTACTAAAAATGACTGTCAACCACCTGTGCGCAGAGGGCACGACTGGGGACGTCAGAGACGCGCTCAGCCGGCAGGAGCGAGCCAAGCTCAGACCAGCACAGTGGCACGGGGGCCTGGGGCCAGGACGCAGCCAAGGGCGCTGGCACCAGGGCTCAGAGCTACCCCAGTTGCTTCACTTTCTCCTGACCATGGCGGATGGCCTCCTGGTGGCCCTCTGCCTCAGTTAAAGCAAGTCAGTGTACGGTGAGGGCAGGGGAGGGGGCCGCCATTGTTTCTCAACCCCATGGGCTGGCAGTGTCTGCAGACCCTGTCTTGCCCAGGGGCACCACCTCAGAGCCCCACATCCCCTCTCTCCTGACCCCACTTAGCTTTGCTGACCTGGCCTCGCCTTCCCCTCGCCCGGCCTCACCCACCGTTCACCACCAGACCATTCAACATGCACCTAGAGCTGCAAACATGTCACGGTTTTTCTTGAGGTCGTGAATTTAAATAAAACATGATTTTTTTCCCCCTTTCTGGAAGCACTTTGGCGCTAAAAATATACATACTGTCAAAGTGGGATTTAAGACTCCAAATTTGAGACTGTCTTATGACTGGAATGCCTTGGAACGATTATCTTTAAAAAAATTATGTTTCTGGGGGATTCCGTGGACCTTCCCTCATGAAGGAGCTAGTTGTCTGTGTGCCAAACCCCGGCATTCTCCCTGATGAGGCGCAAGCCTCTCTCAGCCCCGCTGGGCACCTTTGCCATGCCGGGCACCTCGGCCGCGCCTGCTCTCTGTGCCGAGGGCTCGGTCAGAGCTGGACGCAGCGTGCCTGTGGCCCCCGGCACTCCCTCACTCCAGCGCTCCCACGGTGAGCAGGCGTCCACAAGGGACCCAGAAGCACCTCTACCTTGACCCGGCTGACGGCCTCCTGCGCTTGCATCATTCTGATGTTTTTGGAAGGGTTCCGTTCTGAGAGCAGCTGGGTGGACCCCAGGTAGTTGGCAGCAAAGATGATCCCATCGATGAGGTCTTCCGGTTCACAGGGCCCTGGAACTGAAGGGGGAGCCCAGAGTTAGCGTGTTTCTAAAGGAGAAACGCCCTGAGCAAAGGGCTGGCATGCCTGGCCACAGCGCGAGGAGCACGGCAACCAGGACAGGGGCAGAAGAAAAGGGCTGAACCACCGCAAACCTGCCGCCAGGTGGAGGAGGCTGGTCTGCTTCCCTCACTGCCCGGGATGCGCGGTGCAAGTGACTGCACAAAATCAGCACTCAGGCCAGAAAACTCTGCACACATAGCGTCAGGAGGACAATGCTGGGATTCCAGGTGACTGGCACTCAAGGCAGGTCCTCCAAGGTGACAGGCACATGCTGCAAACCCAGAAGGTGCCACTTCCCAAAGACGACAGCACTTTCCATGCTTTCCCCAGGTCCCCCAGAACTCACAATGGGTATCCGAAACGGCTCCTTCTCCTCCTCGGGTCTCGTCCTCTGCCTGTGTCCTGCGGGGGCTCCTGCTCGTGGCAGCCTCTCAGGACATCCATTTAGCTCCTCCCACCCCACAAGCCTCAGGCCCAGGTGCAGGAACATGATCCTTGTTCCACCTGCTGCCTCTGGACCTGTGGCCTGACAGAACTTTCCTCCAGCCACTACGGAAGGTTCTGTCTCTGCAGTGTTCAATAGGGGAGCCACTAGCCACACGCGGCTTCGAGCACTTGATCTGTGGCTCCTGTAACTGAAGAACTGAATCTTTGTCTTTGATGTAACTTTAATTAATTGAAGTACAAAGAGCCACACGTTAGCAGCTAGTGGCTCCTGTACTGGACAGCGCACCTCTAGTAAGGGACTGGCAAATCCTTTCTGTAAAGGGCCAGGGTATAACTATTTTAGGTTTTGTGGCCTCTACTGCAACTACTCACTTTTGTACCTGAGGCTCAAGGCAGCAATAGACAATACTGAAATGAGCAAGTACAGCTGTGTTCCAGTGACACATCACACACAGAAGCGAGTGCCCAGGAGGATGTGGCCTCGGGGCTGCAGTCAGCTGACCACTGAGCTAGTCTAGACCAGGGCTTGGCTGTCCTCTGAGGCCCACGCTGGCCATACCACCTGCCTTCTTCGCCCACAATTGTCCACCTCTCAGCCAGAGCCTTCCTCCCTGGGGACCTTGGCGCTGGCTCCCAGGGACCCCTCCTGCCCCAGCTGGTCGCACCCTGACCCACTCCAGCACCACGGGGCCAACTGTCCTGCACTTCCCCGGCCCTTGCCGCCAGCGTCCTCCTCCGCACTTCTCCTCTACCTCTGCCAGCTGAGCCCCGGTCTCACCTCTGAACATCAACTCGCCCAGCTTGGATGCCGCCGTCCACCACCTCAGTAACATCTGCCCAACACCCTCAGCGCCCTTGTCTCTCCCACCCCAGGGGTTTGGCAAAACTCTGATCTATTTTCTCTGGGCCTGAGGCTGGAAAAAGCTATCCAAGAGGTCAGATTGGTGCCATGATAAATTCATGGTAAATTCCTGGCCCCAAATGCCCTCAAAACTCCTTGGCAACTCTAATACGTTTCTCTGGGTCTGGGACATTCACCCTCTTCCTCCTCGAGAGAGCCGTTTCATCTCTCTCCATCTCCTCAAACTCCCAGAGGCAGACCAGACCGGAGCTCATCTTCTGCGCCCAGAGCCTCCTTCCTGCTTTCATGGGCAGCAGTGGGCTCCCCACCTGGGGTGTGGGGCTCACCTGCGTTCCCACCGTCTCTCCCTACCTGAGGAACTGAGCCCTACCAATTGGGTCCTCCACTGCTTTTAAGTATCCTCCAGGGTCATTAAAGGGAGGCAGGGCGGCTCTGGGGACCCGGACACTGGAAGGGTCTCCACTCCCCCCAGGCTTTGTGCTCCTGGGCGAGGGACCTAATTTTTGGTTTGGGCCTAAGTCTCCTAACCAGCAAAATGGGAGAGAGAAGGGAGAAGGAAATTCCTGATTTCTATCTCCACAGGGATTTTTTGTAAAGATAAGATTAATGACACGAGTCTCATAAAGGCTAAAAGCGTAGAAAACGCAAGGCATTCATTAATGAATCCTTGGTTTTTATTTGCATTTGTCTAAAAAGATAAGTCACAAACCGTGGACAGGGTGGGGCCTTGGGCACCAGGCCAGGCAGTAGCCGCCACAGAGGGCAGCGTCCAAAGCCCGCTCCCGCCCCCTCACCTGGCCTCTGAGCAGGCTGCATGAGGGCACTGACGCTCAGAGGGCGACAGGACACGCATGGCCATGCTGAGAATAGTGACAGGGCAAGCACCAGATCCAAAGTTGGCCACATCCTGGATAGTGGCCTCTACTGTCATCAACACCCCAGAACCTCCCACCTGCAAGTGCAAAGTGGCACAAACCTCTTCTAAACCCTGTCCCTGAGGGGGTAGTGGGGAGGTTGACAGGTCATTTTAAATGACACCTGGGGCTGAAGACATCTGGGGAAGGAGGGAGGGAGGGAGATGCCAGGAGCCCTGGCTGTGCCCAGAATCACCTGTGGCACCCAAGGGGCTTGCAGAGTCCCCGACGCCACTCCGGAGACTAAGCGTCACAGAAACTGGGGTAGGGACCAGGAATCTGTACTGTTCACACACACCCGGTCACGCTGACGTGTAGCCAGGGAGGGAACACCTAGTCCCTAGCAGACAAGAATCCCCCCATCCTGGGTCATCTCGGGAGCGAATGAATCAGGAATCTCAGGGGCTACACCCCTCTGAGAGGCGCAGGTCCCGAATACCTCCTCATGCAGGGGCTGATAGGGGGGCTGCCCAGGGACACTGCTCCAGACAATGCCCTGGCCCCTAAGGGCAGGAAAGCCTGGGCTGACCCCTGCAGGGCTCCATGGCCAGGGTCGAATCAGGCTCCTTCCAGCTCAGGAGCCTCAGTCCTCGCTCAGGAGCCAACAAACCTTCTCCCAGCTGCAAAGGGCTGGATGCACCAGTGGGCGAGGGGCGGGGGCGGGGGGCTGCAGGATTTGGGGGCAACACCAAGGGAAGAACCCCTGCCTGTCTGGCCCTCGAAGGATGCACCGGGGCCTGTCACCAGCTACAGGGGAGCAGAGGCCACCCCCAACAGAGGGGATAAGAGCTATTGATCACAATGCAGCACCCCCACCCTGACCCTCAGGCTTCCTTGAACTGAAGTTTGCCTGTCCACCTGCTGGGTGTCTGAGACGGTGTGTATGGACAGGCCCAGCTGCTGCAGACTGGCTGGACATGCCCCTATCCTCTTTTTGGAATCCTGGCGGAGGGGCTGGGAAGGCCCCCAGAGCCTGAAGTAGGATTGTTTTTACCACCTCAGGCCACTTCTCCAGCAAGTGAGGTTCAGAGGCATCCATCATTTGCCAGGGTCACCCCACAGTGAAGCCCGAGCCACCCAGTGGAGCCCGATGTAGTGACTTGTACTGACCAGCAGATGGTGTCACGTTGCTCTGCAGGAAAGTGCTGGCTCTCTCAGCTGCCCTGGGCTTCCCTGCCTCACACCCTAAGCCTGCGTTTCCTGGCGTCCCATCTGGGGTGGGGGCCCCGACCTGGGGAGGGGTGGGATGGAGGCCTTCCCCTTGGAATACGACCCCCACCTCCCGAAGCGGCTGCCTTCTGACCCTTCCCTTGCCAGCTCCCAAGGTGACCTGGACAGCTCACCAGACCTTTCTGAGGTTCACCTTCCTGTTTCAATCCATGTCCTTAGGCCAATGAGCCTCACCAGACCTGGGGCCCATCTGGGGGCACAGACCCCTGTGTGCGAAGGGTGCCCATCCCGGCCAGTGGGGTCCACTGCTGGCACCCACGGACACCTGGCCCCGGGACGAGACCAGCGAAGGTCTCCAGGTCTTTGCTACAACTCCAACAGATGCTCCACCTCTGCCAGGGGGTCCGTTTCATGCCTGCCTTGCTCTGTTGTCTAACAGGAAACAATAAACGCCACGGTGTCCGCAGATCCTGCCTGCCACCCTGCCTCCCACTCTCACGTGTATTAGGGAAGGACAACCCAGAGAGGAGTGTCCGACGGGGGAGGCGTGGGGCTGAGGAGTTATTTCAGACTCACAGGCACAGCTTTCAACTCCTACCATGAAGGGCAAAACCAAAATCAAACAGCCTCGTTAGAATATGAAAGCATCTGGCCTTATCCATTTTGGTATGAATTGTTCTTATTTTGCTTAGCTTTTGGACTAACCCTAAGCTAAGACCACCAGAGGGAGACAGATGACAAAAGAATAAAGACATGGGTTTAAAGACAATCTTACCTCCCCAGAGAGTGATTTCTCCTACTGACAACATATATCTTACTCACGCAGCATATGCACAACGTATCTGCACAGTCTGGGGAAGAAGAAGGCCTCCAAGTTCCTCCCTGCGGGAAGAATCCTCTGTATAAAACACTCCTTAGGAAAGCCCTAGGCCCTCTGGCCCCTCATCAGCTCCCTGGACGAGGAAGGCGCCCCAGAGAGCCATGCCTGAGAGCCCCCGCGCCTGCCCCTGCCACCTTTGGGGAAAATCACCCTGAACCTGGGTGGTGGACAGAGGCTTCCCACGTGTGGGCCTGGCCCCAGGGGCCGTCATTAGCTCTAAGACCTGTGTCTGCTTCTCCCCTGGGTTTCTGGCGGGTGGCGGGGGGGCGCCAAGGCACGGTGCATATGGAAGTGTGGGTGTGCACCTGCAAGGTCCCAAGTTCACCGTCATGGCTTCAGGTACTCAGCATTCCTGAACTTGCTGTGGGAGGACTGGTGTTATGACAGAAAACATGGAGCTCACAGCTACGTAGCGGCTGATGTCAGTCCCAAGTCACCAAATAATTGTATCGGGATGGCCAGTGGTGAATGCCAGCAAGGAAGGGTACAGCCCCAAGGAAGAAGCAACAGCGGGGCCCACCTTTGTAAGGAATCTGGGGGCGGCTGCCATTTGAGCTGAGGTCTGAGGGATGAGAAGGAATCAACAAGCCATAAAGGGAAGAAGGGAAGAGTTTTCCAGGCTAAGGCAAGAGCAGGTGCAAAGGCCCTAAGGTAGCAGAAAGAATGGCATGATAGAAGACCTATAGGATGTCCAGATTGCCTGGGCACAAGGATGGCTTAGCAGTTGGAACAAGTTGGGGCTGCAGAGACCGTGCCGGCCAAATATGAGGACCCTGGGGCCACGCCAAGGACTATCAATCCAGGGTATCCACCAGGGAAGTGGCCCACTCAGTCTGCCTATAGAAATTAACTCTGGCTGCAGAGAGGCCAACAGCAGAGAGGAAGAAGGGAGAGCAGCTTCCCTCTCCCTTAGGAGAGAGGCTACTGCAGCGGTCCAAGCACGAGAGTGGTGATGATGGTGCAGACCAGGGTGATGATGGAGATGGAGAGAGAGCAGCAGATAGGGATTCAGGCTGGAGGGTCGGGTGACAGGACTGGAAGTTGGATTGCAGTCTGAGGTGAAGATGAAAAGGCAGGAAAACTGGTTGCAGGGCTGGATCACCTAATCTTAGAAGTCATATCCCATTACTTTTTCCATATTCTATTTATTGGGGGCAAGTCAATAAGCCCAGCCCACACGCAAGGGGAGGGGATGGCCCAAGGCCATGAATACCAGGAGGTGGAGGTCCCTGGGGGCCCTTTAGGGGCTGCTTCTACATATCCATATTTCCCGTCTCCGACCTAAGCGACAGCACTGAGCACTCACAGTGCCCATTCCCTGAGAAGGGGCCCCTGGAAAGGACTGACCTTGAGGTGGGGATTCCAAGCAAGTTCAGCTGCGGAAGCCTGAAAGCTCGGTGGGCATCTGGACTCGGGAGTCCTGGTCAGAGAAACAGATCTAGGAATGAATGGCGTGCAGGTGCCGAGTGAAGCCACAGGCCTGGAAGAGCCAGCAAGGGGAGTTACGGGGCCAGGTGGCAGAAGGAAGCCCCAGGACCTTGCTCTGCCAAGCACCGAGAAAAAGAGGGGATTAGAAAGGGAGGTGCCATCTGTGCCTGCACTGGCAGGAGGCCTTGTGTATTGCGCAGAGTGACAAGGAAGCCCATCACGCCCTTAGAGAGCTGTTTCAGAGGAGACCACGTCGGGAACCAAGAGGGTGCCGGGGTGCAGGGGAGGTGCCGACAGTGGGCCAGCCGTTCCCAAATTCTGGCTGTGAAGGAGAAGAGGAAGGTGGAGTGGCGGCTGTGGACAGATGCGGAACGCAGGACAGGACAGATGTGCTCAAAAGCCAGTAGAGGGACGGTGGAAGACACGGGAGAAATGACCTCAGATCTCGAGAGGTTCCAAAGTGCAGAGGGGAGCCTGCCTCAACTGGGACAAGGGGCCGCAGCCCCAGTGGGGCAGGACGGGACCGGATTGGGGTTGGCGGGGTGGGGGGCAGCGGTACTGAGGCCACAGGCCGGGCGACCCAGCTCAGCAGGAGAGGCTGCCCCTGGAAGGGAGTTCTGGAATGGGGAGAGGAGGCAGGAGGGGGTGAACACCACAGTCATGTAACTGGGGTCTCCAGTCGGACCTTCTGCCGCAGAGCGGAGGTGTGGCCTGCAGGCCCTCCCCCACCGCACCGGCCTGTCCTGGAGCAGACTCGCCCCATCACTGTGGTGGCCTGCGCCTCGAGAGCCCCCCCTGAAGGCAACCCTGTAGGGCTCATAGGATAGAGAAGACGCTGTCTGAAAGACCAGATCCAAGGGACATACACCAGGGAGAGACCACACCCGGGCCTGCAGCAGAGGCTGGGCTGTCACTGAAGAATAGGATTTGGGAGTTTCAGTGTTGAACCGTAGACACCCAGCAAGCTGCCGAGAGGAAGAGAAGCCATAGCAGAGCATCAGGGAAGGAAGGTCAACGCCACACTCCATACAGTGCACAGATTTGCCCGGAACAGATCCTAAGCATTGTATCAGGGAGAGTGACTTCCCAGAAGAAGCATAATAAATCAAAAAATTGGCAAAAATGGAAGAAGACACATGCGTAGGCTGTTCACTGCAGCACTATTTGTAATAGCAAAAAACTGGAAAGCACCCAAGTGTTCTTGAATAGGAGACATTGATGGGCACAGTGGCGTCCTACAGGACATCATCTATACACTGCCATGCACAGCACAGAACTTTGGCATAATCTCCAGGATTTAGCATTAAGGGAAAAAAGAAAGATGAAGAAAAACATGTCTA
The DNA here is from genome assembly GCA_004363605.1 of Indri indri. NCBI lineage: Eukaryota > Metazoa > Chordata > Mammalia > Primates > Indriidae > Indri > Indri indri. The sequence continues at coordinate 16,874 of RJWJ010015126.1, read as the reverse complement.
ATTCATTATCATTTACCTAACAAAAAGAAAGATATGCTTATAATAAAAATATGTAAAATGTTGAAAATGTTTTCCTGTAGTGGGAGGGAAGAAATTGGGGGGAGGGTAAATAGGGAAAGAAACCAGACATCGTACGTATACGCTCTGTTATATATGTGGCTTCGGAGCCATGTAAGTATTACAGAACAAAATTAAATGAAAAAGTGAATCCCTAAGAATTAAAAATGAAACAAATCTGAGTGTGTATCCAGTCGTGATCTATTCTAAAATATTTTAAAACAGTATGTTCCTTGTGGGCTGTACTCTAAAGACAAAAGTAAATGCAAATAAATCATAAACTGTGTCTGTAGTCATGTGTCCTTGGCGGGGTGTTAGCATTGTTATTCTGAGACTGCTGTATGATTTGCAGAATAAAACAAATGCATAAATATGTTGGTGTCCTTGAGAACAGGGATTTGGAGCTTAGGAAAAAGAAAGTACAAATGTAGGAACTCTACAGTCCTGACAAAGTATCAGTATGAATCATGATGTATTTTATCTATAAAATATACAGTATATTAGTTATTGTTTGCTGCATAACAAATTACTCCAAAAGTTGGTGGTTTAAAACAACAAACACTGTTGGCAGCAAGGGGAGTTATCTCAGAGGTCCTGCAGGTTGGGAATCTGAGTGTGGCGGAGGTGGGCGCCTCTGCCCCAGGATTGCTCCCAGGGCCACTGCAGCCATCTGACAGCCTGAATAGGGAGGCTCCACCTCCAAGTTCACTCATGAGGCTGCTGGCCAGAGACATCAGTCCTGTGCCAAGTGAGCCTCTGGACATGATAGTGGCTTGGTTCCCTCAGACAGAGCGAGCAAGAGAGAAGAAGAAAGGGCAAGTGGGACAGAAGCCACCTGTCTTTTTGTAACCTGATCTTGGCAGTCATATCCCATCACTTCTGCCATATGCTACTCACTGGAAGCAAGTCAATAAGTCCAGGCCACATACAAGGGAGGGGATAACTCAAGGCCACGAATACCAGGAGGTGGAGGTCACTAGGGGCCCTTTAGGGGTTGCCTTCTACACACATATATTTCCTATCTCTGACCTAAGCAACAGCAGTGAGCACCCACAGTGTCCAGAATATGGTCTCTAAGTAGTATTTTACAGGACTCACTGGAGAAATAGCTAACTGGTTCCAGTCCTGGAGCAAGAAATATTTAAGACGACCCTGGAATATCTAGTCATACCAGAAAGCAAGGAAGCTATCAAAGACTAATGGGGTCACAGTAATAGGACTCAGGAACCAACGTAAAGAGGCTCCCCTTGGCCACAGGTGGGACAATTTAAGCATCAATAAACATGATAACAACACACAAAAACACACCACTTATGTGTCAACCCAAGAGTTCCTAATAGCAGCATATAAAACCTCACTGGTGATCTTTAGAGGTTGTTAGGGAAGTTCATTAACTTCAAAATTTTTAAATAAAGAGAAAAAATTAAGCATTTAAACTGTTTTTCTTATATGAACGGTACTCAGTGTAACCAAATACTGGATGAGGGAAAGTTTCTCTGCTTAGAAGAACTCTAGCTAATGAATGAAGGAGAAATGATGGAATTAGAATACATTTTGCAAGCTCTAATCAATTAATGGATTTAGACAATTAATGGCTGCTAATAGAACCCAAAGAAAGATGACCAGATATGACATGTCTTCTAATAGAAGAACACAATAATACCTATGAAGTTTTTCATCCAAACAGTCAAAGAATCTGATCTATATCTAAAAAAAAATCAGCATTTTATAGGACACAGAGAACAGAGGAACATGTTAAACAACACTGTGAAGATGCCATCAGCAAAATCCAGACTACAGGAAACTCTATAAGATGAATGACACAGATTCTTCCACAACAAGGTCACCAAAAAAAATTGTACTAAAGAAAAAAGAGATGGATGGACAACATATAAAATAAGAGAATTATGAAATACATCAACTGATGTAAATGGATGGACCTTATTTGGATCCCCATTTAAAAAGCACACTGTGAACTGAGGAAACACAAACTCTAACTGGGTATTTAATGACATAAAGAAGCAGGCTGGGCGTGGTGGCTCACATCTGTAATCCTAGCACTCCGGGAGGCCAAGGTGGGAGGATCGCTTAAGGTCAGGAGTTCGAGGCCAGTCTGAGCAAGAATGAGACCCCGTCTTCACAAAAAAATAGAAAGATTAGCTGGGCATGGTGGCATGTGGTGTGCACCTGTAGTCCCAGCTACTCAGGAGACTGAGGCAGGAGGATCGCTTGAGCCCAGGAGTTTGAGGTTATAGTGAGCTGTGATGATGCCACTACACTCTAGCCCAGGTGACAGAGGGAAACACTGTCTCCAAAAATAAATAAATAAATAAATAAATAAATAAATGAAAATAAAGAAATGACTATTCATTTTATTTTAGTTGTAATAATAGAATTGGAGCTTAAAAACAGAATTCCTATATTTTAGAGATACATATTTGAAATATTTAAAGAAGATATGATGTGAGGTCTGAGATTTGTTTTAGAATAATCTGGGAAGGGGTGAGGGTGCAGATTAAATACCACTGGCCATAAGTGGGTAAATATTAAAGCTGGTGATGGGTACAGTATTCTCTCTGCTTCTGTATATGTTTGAAAGTTTTATGACAAAATAATTAAAAGCATGGATCTTTCAAAATGGTGGATTTTTTAGTAAGGAATATTCCACTATTTTATAAAATTTATCCTTGTGTTCTACCCAATCCAATTAGACAAGAAAAAATAACAGAAAACAAGAAAGGAAGCAGCAAAAATCATTCTTATTTGCAGATGCTATGATCGTACACCAGGAATAATCCAAGAAAAACAACTAAGCTAAAAATCTGTTTCAAAAAGAGATTTCATTATGGCAATGGTTTCAAATTTAATACTTAAAAAAATCAATAGCTTTCTTTGCACCTACAAATTACAAGTTTGGAAGAAATAATGAAATGAAAGTTAACATTTACAAAAACAATAAAAAGGCTAAAACACCAAGGAATAGATGAACAAGATGTGTTGGATTTTTATGAATAAACTTTATTGATGAAGATGAACAAGCTTGAATAAATGAAAAGATAAATCCTTTTTGTTTTTGCTGGAAAGATTTCATATTCTGTATTGTAAAGTAATACTTTCCCCTAAATAGATTTAATGCATGCCAAATAAAAATACCAATAAGAATTTTCAGTGTACAACTAGACAGGTTGATTTTGAAGTTTTTATGGAAAAATAAAGTATGCAAAAATATCCAGAGAAAATCTGAAAGGGAATGATAGTGCCAAGGGCTGGAACTAGCCCTCCCAGGTAGTAAAATACACCATAAATCCCCAGTAAATAAAGCAGCCTGGGTCTGGAACTTGAATAGATGATCCTGTAACAGATCCAGAAACACACCTACACCTATTTGGCAATTTAGTGCATGGTAAAGGCACCATTTGAAACCAGTGAGGGAAAGATTCCTTAAATAATTCCCTTTGGGACAAAATGCCTAAAATGTAACTTTTCCTGTATCCATACACCAAGAAACATTCCAGATAAATCGAATATTTAAATAATTTAAAAGAAAAATCATAAAAGTTCTGGAAGAAAATCGTATAAAAAAATAATCTTAGGAGTATGACAGTCATGCTAACCAGAAACTCAGTGAGCTCAAAGGAAAAAGACTGATACCTTTGACTATGTGAATGTTCAGCAAAGTAACAAATATACCAAGAAAAGAAGAAGAAAAGATGATGGTAAGCTGGGGAAAAGTCTGCAATATAAGCCAAAGGGCTAATTGATTTTATATGTCAAGAAGAATACAAATCATTCAGAATCACCAAAATTCCCAATTGCCAGGGGCTGGGGCATAAGGGAGATGAAGAGATACTAGTCAAATGGTACAAACTTTCCGTTACAAGATGCGTAAGTTCCAGGGATCCAACGTACAGCATGGTGACCATAGTTAAGAGGACTACATTGCATACTAGAAATTTGCTAAGACAATGGATCTTCACTGTTCTCACCACAGACACACAGAAAGAGGTAACTATGTGAGGTCAGATACGTTAATTAGCTGGATTGTGGTAATCATTTCACCACGTATACGTATATCAAAACATCACATTGGGCCGGGCACGGTGGCTCACGCCTCTAATCCTAGCACTCTGGGAGGCCGAGGTGGGCAAATCGTTTGAGCTCAGGAGTTCGAGACCAGCCTGAGCAAGAGCGAGACCCCGTCTCTACTAAAAAAATAGAAAGAAATTAGCTGGACAACTAAAATATACATATACATACAAAAAATTAGCCGGGCATGGTGGTGCATGCCTGTAGTCCCAGCTACTCGGGAGGCTGAGGCAGAAGGATTGTTTGAGCCCAGGAGTTTGAGGTTGCTGTGAGCTAGGCTGACGCCACGGCACTCACTCTTGCCCGGGCAAAAAAGCGAGACTCTGTCTCAAAAAAAAAAAAAAAAAAAAAAAAATCACATTGTGCAATGCAACTATACACAACTTTTGTCAATTATACCCCAGTAAAGCTGGGGCAAGGGGAAGAATCCAACAGAGGAAGGGGCGAAGGACATGAGCAGGCACCGCACTGGAAAAGAAAACCCACTTGCATAAACACAGGAAATAGTGTTTGGCTTCACTTATGATGAAAGACATGCATGAGAAACCAACAAGACACCTTTTTGCATCCACAGGCCTGGGGCTAAAATCAAACAGCTGGGTGGCACACAGTGTTGGGGACAGTGTGGGAGCTGGCAGTGTCCTTTGTCCCCCTCTTGGGAATGCACTCTGGCGTGTCTGTCAAAGTTGGTGTGCTCCTGGCCTATACTCTGCTGTTGTATATCCAGGAACTGCTTCTAGAAAAGAAACTCACACCTGGGCACAAAGGCACATCCACAAGGCTGTTCACGGGTGGGCCGACTGTATCTACCTGACAGTGGGTCCACAGAGGCCTGGTTAGTACACCCTCGCACCCCCTCGGAACTGATCCTGCGCTGCCGCTCAAGTCATCAGGCAGAGCTACTGCCGTCTCCAAGATCTACCAAGGAATGAAAAAGCAAAGTGCAGACTCGTGTGGCCAGTGCAATATCTATTTTAAGAAAAGGGGGTCTGATGTATGCTGGTGCGTGACCAGGAAATTCCTGGAAGGATTCACAAGAAATTAAAGCGGGTTCCACTGCAGAGAGGGACGGGGGACTGGGATGCACAGGCACAAAGGGGAGAAATACCGTGGGGGTTTCCAGGGTAGAATTCAGTTTTAACTCTTGTGGCTCTTAGCCTGATCCAAGCACTATTCTAAGAAATCCTTAAAAACCTCCACTAGTGAATAAAAGTTCACATTTTAAAACATCCCTACCCCCGGAGTACTGGAGAAACACGATCTTGTTTGCAAAAAAAAGAGAGTCACTTTGTTTTTCATAACCCCTCTTCCGGAGGCTCCACGTTCCTTCTGGTCCCACAGGTGGACCTGACTCCTGTCCTCCTGTCCAGCCAGGCCTGCGCGGTGACACTGGAGAGGAGGGGGAGGCATGAGATGCCTTCACCTTAGTGGCCTAATCTGAATAGGGTCACTCCAACTGCTCATTCGAAGAGCAAAGCAAGTCTCAGATCCTAAGTGCCCACTGTATGAAAGCAACTAAGTGGCTTTATTGCCGTGAGGACCCCTGAGAGAAGGAAGGGGTGAGCTCAGCCCCAGATCTGGGCCCTGGGGTCCCCTGCTTTGCATGTGTCCAGCACACAGGTATGGGAAGTTGACAAGGTATAGACTTGAGGACAAGTGGCATTCTGGCATGGCCCCGAGCTGTTGGTGGGGTACGGGTTTCGTGACTCTCGCGTGAGCACTGGCTGTTAGATGAGGAGGAGAACAAAGTGCAAGAAACACAGTAAGATCTACTGGTCTGTCATTTTGTACCGAAGCTGTCGTTATTAGGATCCATTGCTTGGGACCAGCACCAGCTAAGCACTTATCTAACTATAGAAAAGTTAGACTTTCACATACACTCACTCCAAGGCAGCAACCCTCTGGCACACATAGGTTTATGCTGCTGCCAGCCACCATGTCCGGCAGGAGGGGACATCTTAAAGGTGCCCACCACTCCGCACCTCTTTAGGATTCAGGTGAGGCAGTGAGTCCTCTGTGCAGTTAGCACATTCACAAGGTGGTTTTCTCTGCAGTGTGAACCGTCCCAGTCTTGAGAGGGTCACCAGACTGCAAGCGTTTCCCCATAGATGGTGATACTGGGTGACTCTCTCTTTGGATGCCTCTGCTGAGAGAGGGCTGTGGCTCTGAGCCTGAAAGGGGGCGGCAGTTCTGACAGTGCGCACCGCAGCACCGGAATGCACTGCCTCCTCTCAGTGAGGGCTCCCCTGTGGCTAGAGTGCCAAGGCGTCAGCCTAGCTCACAGCAACCTCAAACTCCTGGGCTCAAGCGATCCTACTGCCTCAGCCTCCTGAGTAGCTGGGACTACAGGCATGTGCCACCATGCCTGCCTAAATTTTTCTATATATTTTTTAGTTGTCCGATTAATTTCTTTCTATTTTTAGTAGAGACGGGGTCTCGCTCTTGCTCAGGCTGGTTTCGAACTCCTGAGCTCAAACAATCCGCCCGCCTCGGCCTCCCAGAGTGCTAGGATTACAGGCGTGAGCCACCGCGCCCGGCTATTTTTCATTATTATTAATAATTATCTGATATGAAATAAGGCATGAGCTGCGACGAAAGGTCATCCCTCGTTAACACTCAGGAATGCTCCCCTGCAGGGCAGTTTCCCAGATTTGCTGACGGGGTGGAAGGCCCGCTCCTCTGCCGAGTCACACTGGGTCTTCTCGGCGGTGCCGATGTTCCACCTCAGCAGGGAACAAGGCCAGAAGGTCAAAATGCTCACCAGACCCCGAGGCCTTGCTCACGAAACATTCATTTCCACACCTCCCCGCCTTCATGAGAAGCCAAATACTTGATTCTCCAGCCGTCGCTGGAGTTGGAGGCTGGCCACGTGACACAGCTGTGGCTCGTGAGAAATGAGAAGTGTGCTGACGAGGTCCTCAAGGTCTATTAAGGTCCAACTAAACAGTCAGACTCATGAGGTGTCCTAAGGTTGAACTAGACATGGGGCCATTTACTCAGCGGGAACAAGGCAGAAGCCAGTTTGCCGGCCGGATTCCTCCCTGGGAGTCCAAGCAGAAGTCCACGTGGCACCCACACAGAGGCTCTCGCTGGGCACCTGGCGGGCTCAGATGCGGGGGTACAAAACACGCATTCAGAATGGTGTGTGGACCCCGTCAGTTTAAGAGCCTCACGTTCCCAAGAGCTAAGATCTCTTATAACCTCTCTATGGGTGTAGCTTCCAGGGTCCCCTTCAAGGGACATGTCCAGTCACAAGAGGCAACACTGTGGGAAAAGCCCAAAGCTCCGGTAGCACCCCCGAAAGGAATATAATTCTCTCATCTAGACACAGTCTATTATAAGAGTCATTTTACCATAAGAAACGTTACCTAGTGACACGGTTGACGTGCTACCTTTCCGGTTACCCAGTGAACAGGCTAAGAAAGTTAACAGAAGGTCAAATTCTCCTGCAGAGAATTCATTAACTAACCACAGAAAAGCTTTGCTTTCCTAAGATAAAGGGGAAAACATGCAGCTGGTTTGGAACTTTTGCCCTTCTCCCCTCTTCTGCCTGCCTGGAACAGGGGGTGATGCTGCAGCGACTCAGACATTGTGTGACGATGAGGTGACAAGCCTGAGGTTGAGGCCAAGGGGAGCGAAGATGCTGATCCTGACATCATGAAGCCACTGAACCAGCAGCCTCTCACCTCTGGACTTCTTTACATAAGACACACCTCCCTCTAGGACAAGCTAACATCAGGGGGTTACGTGGGTCCCTGCACCCAAATGCATTCCTAATTCATAAAGGTGTTTAATCTGGAGACGGTCTTCCCACATTCATCATATGGGACAATCTTTATGATTAGCTCTTCCTGTTGCTGAGTAAGATTTTTGGCCCATGAAGGCTTTGTTGGGTACACATTCACTAATATGAAGGGATATGCTTTTTATTATACTTAAGGTCTCTATATCTTCATAACAATCAAAGAGCTTCTCTCCTGCAGGAACAGCTCTAAATTAGGGCTGTCCACATTGGCTTGAGCTGGTCACAAGCAGTTTTAGCCAGTCTGAATTGGTTTGAGGCATCCAACCTTGTTTTGCTCTTTTTGGAGCAGTCTGAGATGGTACAGAGAACTGAGTCTTCTGGAATGCCAGGAGCTACAGTCAGTGGTACCCTAGGCATGGACACTGTTTCCCCATCCCTTGCTACCCCCACCCCACAGATATGAGATTGGTTCAGGAGCCAGGGGAGTTTACTGTCCGAATCATCCCCCTAGACAGCTCAAGAGTTCTGTCCGGATGACACCACGAGCTGTTGAAAAGTGAGCTTCTTGGATCCATAAGACCCTGTTTCACTGGAATACTGTGACTGGCACCTCCCCAACCTGGCTTCCGACTGCCAAGAAAAATGGTGCAGAAATGAGCTGCATCGACCCCTGCCTAGAAGACACTGCCTCCTAGAAATCAGGAACCTAATCAAACCCTATTTCCGGGAATGGCGGGTGGGGATAGTCTCTTCCTGCCAATCATTAGGCCTGGAAAACTACAACTAGCCAGCTGGGCTGGAATCATCATAACCTGCTGTGACCTGATTGCTGGTTTAAGCCCGTTTGAACCAGCTAAAACATACCTAAAACCACATGTAAACTGCTGGACAAAACCCATTTGAGCCTATTTGAATTGGTCAAAAGGGAGCCAAGTCTATTTGAATAGTATAATACTAGTTCTGACAGTTTAAAACAGATTTTCATCCAGTTTGAACAACAGTAATCCGGTTACAACAGCCAAAATTGGTTTGAGCAGGTTAATCCATTTTGAACCAAGGTGGACCTGGTTTAGCCTGGTGGAAGCTAGTCCCTTAAAGGAGAATTTGGAGGCTTCAGTTTCCCAGGCCTCAATTCTTTATTAAAAAAGAGGAGCAGAGTGGGAAAGGTTTAAAATCATTTATTTCAGAAGATTAATTTAACTCGCTCCCCAAAATATTTATAAGAATTAATTACCAGTTTATTGAAAGAATTAATAAAATTTGCATTGTTTATTATAACACATTAGCAGGGGCAGGAAATCTCCTCCTGGCAAAGAGAAAAATCCTACTCGATAGGCTCTTTACTCAGATATTGGAGCACTAGAAGCAACCCACAGGACCTCCTAAAGGGACCCTGTGAGGTCACCTGATGCACTGCAGACCATACAAAGTCGGCTCTGTCAACAGCCCATCAGGTGTGCTCCCCACACACCTGCTCTCTGATACAGAGCAGATCGATCGGTTTTGTTCTTTATTGAATGTTGAAATGCACTATGAACCTCCTCAAAATAGATGGGAGGGTAAAGGGAAATGAAGGATCTAAAAAAGGAACAACGGCCTGAATTTCAATGCCATTATATCCACCCCGATCAAAATGGTAACTATAATGAGCTGCTTATACAGACACATTTCAATCTATTCATTCAGTCATCAGTGTCATCTACGATGCAATTAGCAAGGGTGCAATTAAACGAGATGGCCTACTGTTCCTTGTATCAAAGCAGGCAAATCAGCTGGACCTCCCCTCCCCTCTAAGCAGGTCTTTGCAGCGCTCAAACAACACGATGCCCAGGCACCTTGCTGGAAAGTATGTTTGCTAAACAAGCTTTGCAGGACAAAGTCAAAAGTAAAAGCACCATTTGTTTTGACAAATGCAACTTCCCCCTGAGAGATAAAATTCAAAGTCACTTACCAGCCACAAAACTTGGAAATGAAGCCACCTTCTTTGTCTGTTAGGAAATATGAAAAAATAAAACACATACCAGTTTTAAGCAGATGGCCCATAAGATGTAGGCTAAGAAGGGCTAAGATGTGTACCATATGAGAAAAGCTAACTCCATGAGTGACTGGTATTCCTAAGAAGTCAGCTCCATACAGCAAACCAGTCTCATGCAGGCAACATGACATTTGGGAGGGGCCTAAGCCCACCATCTAAAACTTAGGGACCCGCAGATTAGCTAGAAGGGAGCTAAAAGACCATCCAACCCAGTGGGTCTCCAACTTGTGGGCAATAAGAACAACCTGGGCATATTTTTGAAGGCAAGATATAAGGACACCACTCCATGGGTTGCCATGATTATTTCATCAAAGTTAGAAATCTCATCTAAACTATGTTACCCAGAGAGGGAAAATAATTTGCTTAAGTCCTCATTTTAATAGCCTCCATCACGGCAGTGTAAGTTTAAATGGGATTGTTTTTTAAACCATGTTGTTGGTTTAGAACAGTGGTTCTCAACTGGGATAATTTTTGTCCCCAGGAGGACATCTGGCAATGTCTGGCGACATTTTTGGTTTTCACGACTTGGTGGTGGTGGTGGGCAGTTGCTACTGGCATGTAGTGGGTAGAGGCCGGGATGCTGCTCAGCATCCTACAGTGCACAGGACAGCCTCCAAAACAAAGAATTACCAAGGCCTGAATGTCAGTGGTGCCACTGTGGAGAAGCCCTGGTTTAGAACATGGTTATCAGACAATGGCGTAGAATGACTTTCTATCAAATCAGGAAGCACCAATGATTCCCCATCACCATCACTCACCATCGGCAACACATGAACATGCCGTGGTTTGGTCCCGAATCAGCAGGAAAGGCTCTTTCCTCCCTCCTACCAGGCCAGAATTCCCCCAAGTCCTCCCCACACACTGACACCAACTTGGCCTGACCTGGACCCCTTCTCCCCTCGGCACTAGATGGGACAAGAACATTATGGACAGAGTGAGCAGAACACAACGGGGCAGGCAGCTCCAGCATCAGAACCCTGGCACAGAAAGCCCATCCTTGGAAATAATTACCTCCGAGATGTTATTATTGTCAATGGGTCCATTGAGATCAGAGCGCTGCTGCTTCCTCGGCTGCTCCAAACCATTGCAAACCTGCAAACCAGGAAGTTCAAGACTGTGTTTTTATATATTAGAGAAATAAACCCAGACACAAAAACTGAATACGTAACGTGATACAATTTGGTAAAATGTATGTCTATGGAGGTATGTGTGCAGATGTGTGTGTCATACACACATATTTAATTATACTTAAGCTCTTACGCAGTTCATATGCATACTTTCATGCTTCTAAAGAAGTTTCTTTAAATCATTTTAAAATGTTATTTATCATTATTTTAATTGGAGTAAAATGCACATAACATAAAATTCGCCATTTGAACCATTTGTAAGTGTACAGTTCAGTGACATTAAGTACATTTATGCTGTTGTGCAACCATCACCACCATCCCATCTCCAGAACATCTTTATCTTCCCAAACTAAAACTCTGTCCCCATTAAACAATAACTCCCCATCGCCCTCTCCCCCCAGACCCTGGCAACCACCGTTCTACTTTCTGTTTCTGTGAATTCACTACTCTAGGGACTTCATATAAGTGGAGTTACACAGTATTTGTTCTTTTGTGACTGGCTTATCTCATTTAGCAAAGTGTCTGGGAGTTTCATCCATGTGAAGTGTGTGTCAGAATCTCCTCCCTTTTTAGGGCAGAGTAATATTCCACTGAGTGTATAGACCACATTTTGTTTGGCCATCATCCATCAACAGACACTTGGGTTGCTTCTACCCCTTGGCTATTGTGAATAGTGCCACTGTGAACATGGGTGTGCAAATATCTGTTTGAGTCCCTGCTTTTACTTCTTTTGGGAACATACCTAGAAGTCAAGTCACTGGATCACATAGTAATTCTATTTTTAATTTTTGAGGAGCCTCCATACTATTTTCCACAAGGGTGGTACCATTTTACATTCCCACTGAAAGTGCCCAAAAGTTAAAAACCATATTTTTAAAAAAAACCCAAATTCTTGGATGAGAATAAATGCAAATTAGCCAATCCACTACTACAAAAAAATAAAATGCCCCAAGTACATGTCTTAAGCCTTCTCTTAAATAAGATATGAAGCCATAATGGACTTTACTTCAATTAATAAAATTTAAGGTTTAGGTGCACTTTCTTCTATTTAGTTCCTTGTACCATTCAGAAGATAGAAGCCAGATTCACAGCGCTAAAATCACGATCCAAACCCTGAAAGGGGCTCTGGTAAGCCAGCGGGTTAAGTTCAGTTTCAGAACTTCCTGGAAATAAATTACCAAGCAGTAACACTATGATGATAATGATGACGCTGATGATAATAACCGACATTTATGTAGCACCTTCGGGCTTACAAAAGCCTTTCACGTGTGAGAGGGATATTCCCACTCCTGCTTTATAGGTGAGACAACTGAAGCCCCAAGTGTTGCAGCTGATGCTGGGTTCTTGCAGCACTCAAGTGACACAGGAAGGTATAGCTGCCTGTCCTTTTCCCTGTCCTAGACTATCACTGTCATGTTCTATGAAGGAACTCCATATCTCTGGAGGTTTAGAGAAAAATTTCAAAACCTGGGTCCGTCCACCCAGCACTGATAGGGACAGACCTTCTGGGCCCCAAGCAGTTGGAACAATTCCTGGCTGAGCCTCCCCTCCTGACCACAGACACCACCGGATTCCACAGGCAGTGGGGTGGAAGCGGGTGGCATGCGGGGAAGGGTGCTGGGCTTTAAGGACAGGGAGGAAAAAGGGAGCACACTGCCTCCCCATCCCCAGAGAGCTGCACAGGGCTGCCCTTCCTGGACCTGAGGGTGCACAGGGGCACAGCTGGGGCCCCGCATGTAAGAGGGCTCATTGGTCCCTGCTTTCCCAGCCCCTCTGCTAGAAGCCCAAAGGACTGTTCCTACCCCTGAGTGCCATTAGCTCTAAGGCCTGGCCAGACCAGGCAGGGGAGCCTGAACCTCACCCTGCTGTCCTGGTACATCCCAAGGCCCGGCTCTGGCTTGTCTGGGACTGCAGGCATGCTCCTCTGCCCTTCGACATCCTGAATCCCGGGAGCAGAATCCATCCTTCCCCCAAAAGAGGGCTGTGATCCACCCCGCAGGAGACCCCGCACTGACCAAGCTGAGTGAATGGTGCCCCTTTCTGCAGGGCTGAGGCTGTTCTGGGGACCCCTCTTCCAAGGGTCCCACTGGAGCCAGGCTTCTCTCCCTGTCCTCCCCTGGTTCTGCTCTTCCCGCTACAGCCAAGGGACACCAGGCAAAAGCTCCCAAAGGATGCAACAAGGACATCTCACCTCAGATGCTGTTCACATCCTCCTTACATAAAAATCTAATTTGGGACATCCCCACAGACAACTCTGTTGAGTACACTTAACTATCTCAAGGTACGCTTGGTGCACGTCAGTATTTTATCTTCTTATTTGAAAGCTCCCCAATATAGTGACTGTCCCATGTGGACTTGGTTTCCTGAAGGCCTGTCCTGCCTTATTAGTTGCTGAATGGGCACTAGTCATCTCCAAAAATAAACAAATAAATAAAATCTCAAGGAAACAAACAGACCCACCGACAAATGAAACTGGGTTAACTATATCATTCTACAAATGTTACAGCTGGGGGTGGGATCTAAGTTTTCAGGCAGAGGGCAGGCCACAGATGTAGGGCGACAGATTCTCAGAAGGTTGTCAGATATGTCATGGGGTGGAGTGGCAACGTGGGGCCCCATGGGTTAGGTCTGGGCCAGCCATTGTGCCAGCCATTGTGCCTTTGTGCAACTTCAGGCCAGGGCCTGTGGCTCAGCCGGGGACCGGGGCACAGGCTGATGTCAGCAACCCTGAGCCCCACCTGTGGGACTCCCCAGGACGGGGCCACAGTATGAGGTGCCCATGGGCAACATAAGGTCTTCTCTAGGTACGACCCTTTCCTCCATGTCAGCATTTCCACGAACTCCCTCCCAAGCAGATGTCCACTCATCACCATGACAACCACATCTCACACCAAACAGCCAGGTTGTTTTGCAAAGAGGCAGGAGGGTGGGCTTGTGATGCTTCTCCCTGGGAGAGCCCATCTGCTGCTCCAATTTCCATCTGGGGGAGGGAAGGGGAGGTTGGCAGCATCTGAAATTCACGTGCTTCGAGGTCCACGTGGATTTGAGGCTCCAGGCATCCTTAAAATGTACTTATTTAAATCCTGTTGTATCTAGAGCCACCAGCCACACCTCAACATATGATACTGGCCAGGGTTCCTCAACCCTCCACAGCCAACAGAGGGAGCAGGGTCCCATCCCTCACTAAGTAACTATAGTGGGGCGTTCTCAATGCCATGGGCTGAAGCCGTGCCAGCCATCCACTCAGAAGGCAGCGGGTAAACCATGTGAAGTCAACTAGGCTCACTCATGTGGTGGGGAACCCCCCATGGAGCTTGGATGGCAGCAAATTAAAGTGTGGCATGGTACACACTGGTCTCAACACATCAGGACCCAGGGACAGCTGTTCAGGGCATAGATAAATGCCTGTAATAAAAATATACTAATGTGAATAAATCATTCTAATAAATCTCTTGGCTCCAGTTGGTGAAACTAAAGCTTGGATTTTTAAAATGTCAATTCTGATTTTGTCTGCTTGATTAAACTGAAAATACAGCAATATAACCCACATTGCTTTGGATGAAACATCATCAAACTAGCGCACACCCACTCAGCTCACGCCATCTGTAATAAAAGCATAATGTTTCCGAGCACTCTCCTGAATGGCAAGTGTGTTAGGAACTCCACTTAGGGACAGGGAGCATGAGCCCAGAGCTAGGCGAGCTGCAGTCTTCCCACTGGACTGCTGTACTTTACCTCAAACATGAAATCCCAGGGCTGATGAACGGCTCAGTTCAGTGACAGCCTTCTCTGGAAATCACTTCCTATTCTCTGTTTTCAAAAAAGTCAGTCATCCCCACTCATCTGATATTCCAACAAAGATTTCTTCCTCCAACCAGCTCCGGGGGGTCAGCCGAGGTCCACTGCACAATGAGAGCTCCAAGCAGGGACGAGCTGAGAGCAGAAACCTCTAGGGTCAGATGGAAGGTCTAACTCAGCCGCATGGACATCTTCTTTCAAAAGCCCTCAAATATGTCCCCTGACATATACGTGGCTCAGAAAAAATTACAGTATTGTTCTTTTTCTCCCATTCCTCCTTACAATTCAGGTCACTCCTGTGATATTTATCTTGAGGAGAATAGGAGCTTGGATAAAGTATTTATTCTTGCGATAGTTACTCCCATGGGGGAGATCATATCTTTTCAAAGCAGATCTGTGGCTTAAAAGTATCATGACAAGACACATTGGGAAAACCAGCCAGTGTGTATTTTAAAATCTCTCAGGCAGGCTGTGAATGGAAGGGAGGAAGGGAGCCTCCCTCCTGCACCTCGATGTCCAGATATTCCATGGGACATGATCGAACTAAAAAACTAAAACTCTCATGCATTGCTGAGAGGAATGTAAAATGTTCTGTAACTGTGGAAAACATTTGCAGTTCCTAAAAATGGTAAATGCTGAATGACCACGTGACCCACTGTCTATCTGAAATGTAACTTTTTTCCAACTTTTTTATTGTGGTAAAATACATATAAACATATAATTTACCATCTTAACCATTTTTAAGTGTACAGTTCAGTGTAATTAAATACATTCATAATATTGTGCAACTATCATGACCATCTATCTATAACTTTTTTCATCTTGTAAAACCAGAATTCTATATCTGCACCAAATTCAGATTTGACTGGGCATCCTGTATCGTTATTTGCTAAATCTGGGGGCTCCATGGGGGGCCGAAAGGCTGTTACCTCCACTGAAGTCCCATGTAGCACACTTGGGCCTGATTTTGTTCTCTGTGCCTGGTCTGCTGAAATCTCTCCTCCATCCCTGACCACCGGGCCCACCTGGACTTGCCTACTACATTATCGTTCACTGTCTTTTCCACAAAGCCAGGTAAAGCGCAGGAAGTAGATGGGTGTGCCCAGCCCAGCATGTCAGAGCAGAATCATAATTTTTCTAAACTCGCCTCTGAATTTTTTTTAATTTTTAGAGACAGGGTCTCACTCTGTTGCCCAAGCTAGAGTACAGTGGCATCATCATAGCTCACTGCAGCCTCAAACTCCCGGGCTCAGGCTATCCTCCTGCCTCAGCCTCCCAAATAGCTGGGACTACAGGTGTGTGCCACCATGCCTGGCTAATTTTTTTAAATTATTTTTTGTAGAGAATGGGCCTTGCTATGCTGCCCAGGCTGGTTTTGAACTCTTGACCTTGAGCAATACTCCCACCTCGGCCTTCCAAAGTGCTGGGATTACAGGTGTGAGCACCTGCACCCAGCCTTGCCTCTGTATTTTGAGGCTTTGTTAAGCACTGTCCAAAGCTGGGTCCACGTGGCCAGTCCTGAGCAAGTGCCTGTGCTATGTCCTGCACTGTGCATGGCACCTCTCACTGAGGACAGGAAGATGCATGCGACAAAGGCCCTGACCTGGGACAGCTCACCGTCTGACACGGAGACGGCACTCAGTGATCCTGCTGGCCTCACAGCCTCCGTGGGATAAGCCAGTGTATAAACAAGTGCACACGTGAACAAAAGCAGTTCCTGTGCCAGAGGAGCTAAAGAGATGAGCCCAGAGACCAAACCATCGAGGAAACGGGGCTGTTAAATTTTTTTTCTTTGAAAGTAACCTGAACTCTCATGGATTGCTGGTGGGAATGTGAGCACCCCTGCACCCCGCCTGCAGGACTCCCCAATGCGGTGCCACAGTATGAGGTGTTCATGGGCAACATAAGGTCTTGGAAAACATTTTCAGTTCCTTTTTTAAAAAAGGTAAACATTAAGGCCGGGCGCGGTGGCTCACGCCTGTAATCCTAGCACTCTGGGAGGCCGAGGTGGGCGGATCGTTCTGAG
>RJWJ010015125.1:0-36882 GCA_004363605.1 Indri indri | reverse complement strand
TGTTGCTAGTAACTTTGGAACCTTCAACAGTGTGCTTGCATAGTCCCAGAAGTGGATTTTAGTCCCAGAGGCAGATTCTACTGCTGGCACGCTTAAGTATTCTCGCGGGGCCCCTTTCACAGATAGAGACACAACAGCAAGTTGGGGCAACACTTCCCTGAAGTGGGCCCCTGGCACTTGCAATGTGAAAGCCACACACGTGGCCACTCCAAAGATCCCAGGTTGCTCTGTGTATCCCGGACTTGTTATACAGGCAATGCTTTCCTTTCTTAAAAAAAGAAAAAAGAGACTATTTGGAAAACTTTTTAGAAATGCATTCGTTTCAGGGATGGGTTCTAATTTGGAAGGTACAATTGCCCTCACTAATTTCTACATGTGCCAATTTAAACCTCTCATAACATTTTCAGCTATCTTTGCCTTTCCACATGCAACTTTTATAATTATCACAGGGGCCAGTGAGTCACTTGTTTTGACACTAATGGAACTTTCCTATAATGGGCAACGAAGGAAAAAAACGGGTAAAGACAGAAGATGGTTTCTGGCTTTGGTAAAGATGGGTGATGCTGAAGTGGAGGGACCAGAGCATCCGAGTCTGCCGTGACCTTCAGTGGTCTCTTGCAGTGTTCCTTGTTTTCTATCAACCAAATTCCATGGGTCTCCAGAGGGGTCTTAACTAACAGTGGGCAAGGAGACAGGGAAGTTGCAAGTCACCAGGTCACTGGAGGAGAATGGACCAGGGTCCTTTGCCGGGAAGCTGGTTCTCAAATAAAAGACAAGTCAGCATCATCACTTGGCTTTTACCCAGGGGAGTCTATTCCAAACGCATATCCTGTCTTTGCTTAGACGGAAACTTCAACTCAGGGTAAGCATGGATTAAGCCACAAGTTATTCTCAAGAAGGAGCAAACCTGTGGGTGAACTGATGGATTCCTTGGAGGAAGAGAGCATCTTAGAGGTGGTAACGGACTTTGGAAAGAGGATTCCATGCCTTGGTTGAACAAAGCAGAGCACTGAAGCAGCTTGAGGCCAGCACAAATGCTGCCAAATTGCTCCCACTGAAGTACCTTATGGCGTCACTGCTGAAGGGAAGGGTTAACCCAGAGGTTGGGTGAATTGCTGCCAATGGTTAGGTTTTTAACATATACCCTAATCCTAGCTCTCTACCTCCAACTAGGTGCATGACACAGGGAAAGTCCCTCTGCCTCTCTGCGCCTTGCTTTCTCCATCTATAAGAGAGCGCTCCTAAGAATTCTGGCCACATCTCTTTCACAGAACTGTTGTGAGAGTCAACAGAGACAACATATGTGAACCACACTTGGTAGATTCCAAAGCGCTACAGAAATGCTAATTATTATCAAGCGTGATTTTATTACAGCTGGGACCAAATGCTTTCTGGAACACATTTGTGTTTGTTTACTGAAAACCATGGGAAGGATGGGGGGATTCCCTTAATGAAGAATGCTTCAAAGCCAGCTTTGCTGGAAACCCGCTCTCCTTCGCAGGAGGAATTCCATCGTGGCTCGGTTACCCCGGGGGCAGCCCTTTGTGTCATGGCGTGGGTAGCCACTGCAGACCTTGCTGGGGACCAGCCCTTCTTCCTGCTTCTATCCAGAGCACACCCCTATCAACTGAGCTGCCCACCCGGCGATCGCACTGGAGGAGCAGGTGGAGAACTAGAATAGTCAGGACTCGAGTCAGACAGTCTGGGGTTCCAAACCCAGCTCAACATAATCGCTTCTTGCATGGAGATGGAGATTGGATGTGTTCTTTAAGCTCTTGGAGCCTCTCTCTGCTCATAAATAACAATAGCTGTTATTTTTTTATGGCACTTTTACCATGTACCAGACAACGCATTAAGTATCTCGTCTAACCCTTACAATCAACCCATGAGATACTCAATTTATAGATGGGGAAACGGAGGGGCCACAGCTGCCTGAGGTCACACAGGAAGTGAGTGAGGGGTGGCTCCACCCAGGATTTAAACTCAGTCTGGCTCCGTGTGGCTAAACAGCCTCTCGTATCTTTTCTAGCTCTGATGTTCTACTACTATAGCTCACAGGTCAACAGGATTTTGTGGTTTTCGAAGGTTATTATATGGTAGTTAAGAGAACAAGCTCTTGGGTTAGCCCGCTTGGGTTCCAAATCAGGCTCTGCCATTTACTGTGAGACTCTGGAGAGTTCACTTAATCTGCCCAGACTCTGCTCCTTCATCTCCACGATGAGGTAATGACAGCATCCATACAGGGCTGTTGTGCAAATTACAGAAGATGCCCTTTAAAGCCCTTGGCACATAGTAAGTGCTCATTAAAGCTTTTCTTTCATATTAGCTTCCCGTTTGATCTGGTTTCCTTTGGTATTCCTCTCCTCCGGCAGCGTTTTAAGACATCTCTCCCCGACCTGTAACAAAGGTTTTCGTGTGATGTTCCATTTAGCCTAGGCTTCCTTGGGAAGACTGAAGAGGCCGGGCTCTGTGGACCCCATTGGTTCCATCACAGAGCAGATATGCTTTCATCTGTCTGTTTTAGAATTCTACAAAAGATCAGACTTAAAAAGAAGGGCTTACTACTTAATTTCTAGGAAGTATATAAACTAAACGAAGGAAACACACATGCACTAAAATATAACCCTAAAATGTGTGTGTTCCCCATTTCCTATGCTATTGTCTCGCTATGCCCTGCAAAGATGAGACGCAGGATGGACAGCGGTGGGATACTGGTTCTGGTTCAACCTTCGCCTCTCATCCTCTGGGTCAGCTTGTGCATAAAACCCTCTGGTGATCTCGTTAAAAGTACCAATATCTGGGTCCCATCCCAGCAGGGCTGATGTAGTAGCTGAGGGCTGCAACCCAGTTCAAGAAGCTCCCCAGGTGATTTCCATAAAGTGGTCAGAGGGTCACCCTTTGAGAAATGCTATTCAAAAACACAGGGAGGGCACTTCTCTCTAAAGCCTTTTTTAAAACTTCCTCAAAAGTTGAGGAACGCTTTTCCAGGAACATCTTTTGTGGGATTCCCATATGTAAAAAACACATCAAAGTGGACCCACCTGAGTGGAGGCGGCTCCATGGAGCACCATTTACGGCTAGGGTTGAGTGTTTCCTCAGTGAGAGCCCACAGCGCCTCCTTGTGGACTCTCTGGCCCACTGGAAATAGCTCTCACTGGGTCGAAAGTCTCCTGCCACCTGCAGACATCTCCCCTGGACTGTTCACCCCAGGTGGGCCTGTTTCCTCCTGCTACCTGACACCCTGTGAGCTTCCTCTGCATTCAGGCCGAGACTTTCCTGGAACTCTCTCCCTGCCACACTTAATCCCATTCATCTTTTATTAACCCCACAGCTCACCCCAGAAGACCTCCCGGAAGCCTCTCGCCTCCAGTTGCTACAGAACATACACTCCATATAATAAAATCTTAGCCTTCTTGGTGTTTTGCTGTTTCTGGGACTCATGTACTTACCCCCCAAATATACTAAAATTAGACTATAAGCTCCTTGGGGCCAGAAACCCCCTTCTCCTTTCCTCAACAGGTTCCTCATCCAGTGTTCAGCACACGGTAAATACCTAAGACACAGTCACTCAATGAATGAATGAATGAATGAATGAATGAACTCACAGTGCCTTTCCCATCCCCTCCAATACCAAAATAAGAATAAAACTGATACAGTTTGTGACTGGATTTTAAGTCTTCCTTGTTTCAATTATTTTGGAGAGTGTGTAAAAACTATGAATGAGTTTTATTGTTTAAAATATGTATTTCTTTTTTCTTTTTTTTTTAAGAGATAGCGTTTCACTCTGTCACCCAGGCTGAAGTGCAGTAGCACGATCTCTGTAGCCTCGAAATCCTGGGCTGAAGGGATCCTCCCACCTCAGCCTTCCAAGTAGCTGAGACAACAGGTGTGTACCACCATGCCTGGCTAAGTTTTTAATTTTTTGTAGAGACAGGGTCTCCAGGTTGGTCTCAAATTCCTGGCCTCAAGCAATCCTCCTGCCTTGGCCTCCTACAGTGCTGGGATTATAGGCGTGAGCCACTGCACTCAGCCTAAAAATATATATTTCAATTGTGACCCTCTTTGCAAGGCAAGGCCAGAGAAGATAATCTCCACATTTTTTTTTTTAAGCCATAAGCCTCCATAGCCTCCTGTAGGCAACTGAAAAAAACGGTTATTTCCCTTTGTAGAATATTCGGTATCCTTTTTTTTTTTTTCTGAGACAGAGTCTCACTCTCTTGTCTGGGCTAGAGTGCCATGGCATCAGCCTAGCTCACAGCAACCTCAAATTCCTGGGCTCAAGCAATCCTCCTGCCTCAGCCTCCTGAGTAGCTGGGACTACAGCCACACGCCACCATGCCCAGCTAATTTTTCTATTTTTAGTTGTTTGGTCAATTTCTTTCTATTTTCAGTAGAGACGGGGTCTCGCTCTTCCTCAGGCTGGTCTCCAACTCCTGAGCTCAAATGATCCTCCTGCCTCGGCCTCCCAGAGTGCTAGGATTACAGGCGTGAGCCACCACGCCTGGCCTAGAATATTCAGTATTCCACCCAGGAAATTATATTGTTACTATCCTCTTATCCAGATTTCATTTCCACAAGATGCAAACTTAATTTTTATTTTATATTATCTGTTAAGGTGGTTAATTAAAAGTTTAAAATTCCCTATTGATTTTTTTTGGGGGGGAGGAGTCGATTACCCTTCCTTTTTGACTTGTGGGTTTTGCTCTCTACTGCTGTTCAATACACACTGCACTAATATATTTTCACATTCTATGCCTTACACTGTTATAAAATAAACCTTACACTCGAAGCCTTCTGCTTTGCATTCCTTTTTGTTCAATATTCAGACATGTGCTTCCCCGAATCTCTCTGCGGTCACATACATTCGACAAACTTCTGAGCTTTGCTTCTGTGTCTTTTTCCTTTATGTGGTTTTCTGATAAATAATGCATTGCTGATTTCCGTTTCTGAGTCCCATCTGAGACTCTCTTCTGCATTTATGAACCCAGACTGCATGTTATTTTTAATCATGATCTATTTTCTTCTATTGGCCTATTTTATACTTCTTTGTGCTCTTTCGTCTACCATCTTTGATTGCAGGAACTATTCTGTTTTCTTCTGCTTTTAAATAAATTTGGGAGATGAACATACTCTATTTTAATTGTTAGGGATCAGTGAATCTGACTTAAAAACTGAGTCTCCTTTGGTCCTCTTTGGTTTGGTACAAAGTCTGTGTGCCTGTGTCAGCAGTCTCAGCCCTACGGATCCCAGGTCCCTCCCGGGGAAGACGGGGTCTGACTTTGGTTTCTACTCACATTTACAAGGTGCTGGGGGACTTGTGAGGGCAAGACGCTATGCCTGTCTGGGATGACACCACGCTCTCTACCCTGCACTGCTGAGAGTCTCGAGCTTTCATGTTGTCAGCCGAGTACGCTCGGTTCCTCCTCCTCAATTTACGATGCGTTTCTCCATGACTACCGAACATTACTAGATGAGAGGGTGAGTCAGAGTTCAGCGACGGGAACCCTGCTTGCTGCTGGGAGCACCCTCTCAGGCTCAGAGCTCTGCTTGCTGCTCCGCTGACAGTTTTAGGTTTTGCGAAACATGCCATCATCTCGACCGAGGAAACGAGGGCTTGTGTCTCTGAGTGGCAGTGGCCCAGGCTGCGAGACTCAGCCCTGGGCGGGAGGCTCTTACCTCAAACTGGATCAGCACCGTCCCGCTTTCGAGGCCCTTCCTTAGCTGCTCCATGGATCCCTCCAGAGTGTCCCCGCCCTCTGCACACATGGGGAAGATGGCCTCGGGGAACAGCTGGGTCAGTTCATCCTCAGATTTGATGCCGGCAAATGAGTGGACGGCTGTAACGTACAAGACAGAGCGTGTCTGGCTTTGCGTAGCAACGCCCCGGTTCATCAGTTTCCCTCAAACCCATCACACTTACGACACCTGAATGAAGAGGGTTTAAAACCGCTTATTAAATGATTAAGCGCACGGTAATCGTTTTCACCAAAGACACTACTGCTACGTGAATGATTCAATATGCGTTAATTACATAAAATGACATACTAATCTTTCTGGTTAGTTTTAAATGATGGGGTTTAGGACTCAGAGGCTTTTGCCTAAGGTAAGGGAAAAGGAAAGAATGTTTTTAGAGAATTCATGTTTTCTTTATTTGCTCTCTGACCTGGACATGCTTCTACCCATCCCAACCCCTCCTTCCTCCTCGCCTCCCTTCACTCACTTCCTTAAAATGGGCATTTTCCCAGGCACTGGGGTGACGCCCTAAGCTCTCTGTGTGACACCATCATTCCTGAGAGCTCAATCTCCAACTCGAGGCCGCTTCCATGTGGGAGGCTCCCGAGTTTGTATCTCTAGTCCTGACATCTCCTCTGTGCTTCAGCCCTACTTCTTTGGTACAGATTCTCCCTTCACATCAAACTCAACAGACGTAAAGACAACCCTAGACCCCCCTCCTCTGCCACCCTGCACAGTACTTCTACTTCGCTTGCCTGTGTCGGCTGTCTCCTCCTCCAATCTCTTCAACTGGAACTTGGGGATCATTTCTGAGTTTCCCCTTTCCACTCGGAAAGGGAAGTCACTCCCTTGCTCAAAAGCCTTCAATGGCTCCCTACTGCCTCCAAGGTAACAGGAAAGAAGAAGGAAACTGACAACATTGGAGCTTCCCCACTTAGTAGAACTGAATCACTACAATTCTGAACCCGCAGTAGTTATCCCATTTCACAGACGAGGAAACGGGCTCTCGGACAGCAAATTGTTTGTCTGAAATGCCCTAGCCTGTCAGGGTGGAACAGGGGAGTTTAGTCCAAATCTTTCTGACTTGGCCACATTCTTTTCACTGACCGCGGCAGCTCAGCTCTTCTTCTGCTACTTTTGTGACTTGTGTCATCTGTTACTGTTTATCTGTCACTTTTCCTTCAATCAATTCACGTTTTTTACTTACATGTTTATTTTTAAAACACGTGTATAATCATCAGTTACTAGAAAATCAGTGGCAGGCACTGCCGTGTCAGCTCTATTAGCCCACACACTTTGGTCTTCCTCACCTCCAACCGGCGCCAGCCCCTGCCGTGGACCACGGAGGAGGTCTCTCCTGCCCGCCGCAAGGCCCAGCATGCCACAGGTGCGTCTGTGTGATGCAGGGGCCTGCTCCGATCACAGCACCGATCCCTCTGGTCCCATCGTCCTCCGGCCTCACCACTCACATGGCAGTGGGGCAACCTACTTCACCTCTTGGTGACACGGTTTCTCCATTTCCTCACTTAGAGATAACAATACTAACCTTTCTTTTTCCTTTTTTTTTTTTTTGAGACAGAGTCTCACTGTGTTGCCCGGGCTAGAGTGCAGTGGTGTCAGCCTCGCTCACAGCAACCTCAAACTCCTGGGCTCAAGCAATCCTTCTGCCTCAGCCTCCCAAGTAGCTGGGACTACAGGCATGCATCACCATGCCCGGTTAATTTTTTCTATATACTTTTAGTTGTCCAATTAATTTCTTTCTATTTTTAGTAGAGACCGGGTCTCGCTCTTGCTCAGGCTGGTCTCGAACTCCTGAGCTCAAACAATCCGCCCGCCTCGGCCTCCCAGAGAGCTAGGATTACAGGCATGAGCCACCGCTCCCGGCCAATACTAACCTTTCTTGAAAGTCATGAGAGTTGAAGAGGACAATGACGTAAAGTGATTAGTACAGCCTGAGGCACTTCACTGGTGCACACGCCAGCTACTGTTACTATTGGACACCTACTGTGTGCCAAGCACAGTGCCGGGATTTAAAGGGGGTGGGGAGGAGGGAGAGGGAGCAGGTAGGCATCCGGAGAGATCCAGAGAGGCCTCCCAGAGGAGGTGGGATCAGAGCTGTCCCCAGCTGTCCCCTGGGTTCTAGTGGGAGCAGAGCTGGGGCAGGAAAGCCGTGACATGGGGTGGAGGGCTGAGTCTGCGTGTGAGGTCAGAGCAGAGATGCGGGGCCAGGGCTTTGCAGTCACATCCTGCATTTACCTCCAGTATTTTAAAGCTGTGCAGGAGGCTTCAAGGGACTTGGCTTGTTATTTCATAGCAACAACAGTAATGATGTGCAACAGAGGCCACACTTCAAACACCCACCCCCTCATCAGGCAGCATTCGAGGTGTTTTCTGGCATGTCATTTAATCTTCACAACCCTGTGAGGTCCGGACTGTGGTTATCCTCCTTGTGCCCTTGAAGAAACTGAACTTCAGACTGGGCATATAACTCAAGGTCCCTCAACCCACAGGAGGCAGAGTTAGGAGTCACCTGAGACAACCAGGCCTCACTCTCCTTATTGCCACCCCAACAAAATAAAAAACACGTGAATAGGCCAGGCACGGTGACTGATGCCTGTAATCCTAGTATTCTGGGAGGCCAAAGCAGGAGGATAGCTTGAGCTCAGGAGTTTGAGACCAGCCTGAGCAAAAGTGAGACTCCATCTCTACAAAAAATACAAAAATTAGCTGGGCATGGTGGTGCATGCTTGTAGTCCCAGCTACTTGAGCCCAGGAGTTGGAGGTTGCAGTGAGCTATGATGATGCCACTGCACTCTACCTGGCCGACAGAGCGAGACTCTATCTCAAAAAACAAACAAATAAAAAAAACCCCATATGAATAAAATATAACCTGATGCTCTGAGAAAGGGCTGAAAATGCAAATGTCTGCGGGGCCATGCAGCCGAGAGAGCTGCGTGATGTGGCTGCTCTGGGCCTGGGGGCTCACGTCCCGGTAAAGTGCGTGGCTGGGAGGGCGCTGCCCCCTCCCGAATTCTTGCCACGAGGGCCAGGCCCTGTGTGGGCAGATCTTCACATTTGTGAGAAGCCAGATGTCCCAGTTATTATGTGAAAATTCTTGATTTTCAAATGTTGGCTACAAATTCGACAGTTTCAAAAACACAGAACAGGCTGGACAAAGCCCTGCTTTGCTGAGGCAGTGTCCCTGTGGCTCCTCCCCCCGCCGGTGGCCGTTACCTCTCCTCCGGATCACCAGGGCCAGCTCCCGCGAGTGGGACTCCCGGCTGGCTTTGATGAACATCACCACTTGGTCGTGGGTGTGTTCCGAGATGTCCCGGCCATTGATCAGCACGATTTGATCCCCTTCGTTCAGCTTAGGAATGCAGGTGTCTGCCTGGGTGGGGCGGAAAGCAAGTTTCTTCTGTTACCACAACAGTCCTCACGGGGAGGAAGGCTGAGCGCTCTGCTCCCAGACACCTGAGACCACGGCCGAGCTCGCCTTTTCTCCCTCAGGGATTACCGTCATTATTTTTACATCCACTGCTAGCTGGTTGGGAGATTTTAAAGAAGTGCTGCTCGGAATGCAAGTTAGGAAACACTTCAGGATAAGGCTAAGAAAATTACCGAAGCCGCTTCTCTACGGTAGCCCACCCTCGCTTGTTTCGGTACGGTAATGACTAGGGCGGCCCCGATTCTTTGTTTTCTGGACGTACTGTTAGAAAATGATTTGCCAGCTAGACACGAGTATCTGTCTTAGAGTGGAGAAAGCCTTTGTAACACCAAAGGCGGAAACCATTATGGAGAGAAGCAGTGAACTAATGATATAGGAACGAAAGCTTAGAGAAACCGTAAACAGCAGCAAGAGGTAAACTGCAACCTGAAGGTCAACTTAAGAGTAAAATCCCAAAATCGTTTCTTCTTGGGAGGCACAGAGACTCCCTGATGCTCTACAGCTTTAAAAAAAGCAAATGATCAAGAGATAAGTATGGAAGGTGATGGATATGCTAATGAGTTTGACTGCAGTAGTCATGTCTCTATGCATATATATAGCAAAACATGCTGTACACCTTAAATATATACAATTAAAAAATTAAAAAGAATAAAAAAAGCAAGTGATCTCCTTAGGAGGCCTAAACAGAGGGCTGAGGGGGTGGCGCTGGCGGGGAGGGAGTGAGAAGAGGCACAGGGTCCACGTTCCCACTCACGGTGAGCTGAGCGGCAGACGCTGTACCTCAGTTTCCTCCTCCTGAGCAGTGCTTCTCAAAACTTAACGTGCACATGAATCACTCAAGGATTTTGTTAAAAAACGGGAATTCTGGTTCAGTAGGCCTAGGCTGGGGCCAGAGTCTGCATTTCTAACGGGGTCCCAGGTGGTACCGGTGCTGCAGCTTTGGAGCTTTGGAACCTGAGCAGCAAGGTTCTAGAAAACGCAGATCCCACCCTTTCTTCCCGTCTGAATGTGAGCATTTACACATATTCTCTGCCGCCGGCAAACACAGAAACAGGACACAGAAAGAGACACCTGTTAGACTTAGGGGACAAAAAACATGGGAAGTAAGACGGAACAGGTTTACTTACAGGTGACTCCGGGTTTATCCTTGATACCACTAAAGGCATCTTTTGATCCACTCCTCCCTGTAAACGTTTTAAAGTAAAAAAACACATGAGTTGTTCACAGCAACAAACACATGCAGATACCTATAAATGTGAATCTTCTGGCCTCAAACTTCATCATGACCTATTCGAATCACACACGCTTTCAGAAATAGGGGCAAGTTCCTGACCCCTCTGAGCTAGTGGGCTAACCAGAGTAACTGTTCAGAAGCCTGCCTCTGCCATCCCCACACTCCATGAACTACAGACGCATCCGAGCTGCTCCTTTTTAAAAATGCAAACGCCCCCAGGGAAAGGACTCCAAGAGCACATTTGCTAAGTGCTGCCGGAAAAGGGAACTTGCGGTGGAGGCGAGTGAGGCCTTGGAAAAGGTCACATGCTGTGAGCGCATCTGGCCCCTGAGCCTCAGCAGGGCTGCTCGGGTAGAGGAGAGGGTGTGCAGCTGGGGTGAGCAGCAGAGACCACCTGCCCTCACTTTGTTCTAGAACAGAGGCTCGTCAACTTTCTGTCAAGGGCCAGAGAAGCTTTGTGTTGCAACTGCTCAACTCTGCCACCAGAGCACCAAAGCAGCCATTACCCTGTGGTCCCCAAGCCCCGGGCCTTGGCCTGGTACCGGGGTTAGGAACCGGCCTCGCATCACCGCCTGAGCTCCACCCCTGCCTCCTCCCACCGGCCCCCCCAGCCCCTGACCCCACTGTCTCTGGAGAAATTGTCTTCCATGAAACTGGTCCCTGGTGCCAAAAAGGTTGGGGACTGCTGCATAAACCCACCTGTAAGTGAATGGATATAGCTGTTTCAATAAAACTATTTATAAAAACAGGTGGGATCTGGCCTATGGGCATGGTCTGCAGAACTTGCCTAGAGGTGCCAGAGGAGGGTGGTGGCCCTGCACCTTGAACTGTTTTATCAGCTTTCGCAAGGCTGCAGGGTTCCCTAATAATCCTCTTCAAGCAGGTAGATCTGTTTGCCAGCCATGTGTCCTCATCTCTCCGAGCCTCGCTATTCATCTACAAAATGGGTTTGAAAATAACGACCTCACCGCTCATTATAGGAACTCGATAACGCGATGAATCTTGTGCACAGCGCCAGGCACAGAGCAGGCACTTGGCAGTTGCTAAGGCCGCATTAAAAAAACTTCCAATTCTGAGGGCTGAGCCAATTTCCTTGTGTTGCTTAGGTATGCAGCACATTTCTAATGGAAATTAAAAATTAATCTAAAGATTGCTTCATAGCATAAAACTTCCTCATAAATATATAACCACATACCTTAAGGTTAAATCCGAATTTTCCATCTTCATCAGGCGTGATACGGATCAAGACTAAGTAGCCATCACCATTATTATCATTCTGGAAAACATTTTAAAGTGGTCATTTACTTCCCTCTCCAGCTGTTGGTGATGAGATATTTTCTTTTAGTCATCACTGCTTAGTTGCCCACAGGGGAGTGGGGGGAAAGCCTGGGTGGGTCGCCTGGTGACTCCTGAGCCGCAGGACCTGTGCTCGCTCACCTTGTCACAGTAGTACTGGCTGGCATCCTCAGTGGAGCCCCGCTTGGTCACCCTGTGGTAGTCCTCTAAGAACTGCTGATTGACGCCGTCAGGCGAGCAGGAGCCTGGAGCATTTGAAGATGGAGACACAGAGCTGGATGACTTCTGGGTCAGGCAGCTTTGGGCTGGATTGTTCTCGGATAAACTCCTTCATCATGGGGAAGGAGGAGATATTTTAATAACCAGGTTAATATTTTATTAGAGTAAACATTACTGACTCTTGGCGTCTAGCAGCTCAGGGTTGTATGTATCCCTGAAACTTAAGAGAGCTGCAAAGGTGACCCCAGGGGCTCGGGCACACCCAGAGTCCACTGGCCACTCCTGCCCTCATCTGGCCCAAGCATCGTCACATTTGGTTTTAGGAAAAAGGGACAGGAAGCAGGGCAGATCCAGGAGCTGCTGAAAAGCCAGGTCCCTTCCCGGCTGCTTTAGAAGGGTGACAGGGAAACGTGTCCAGCTACTCTGGTGGCTACTGAACCAGACTCTGCCAGGCAAGCTCACACAGATGCACGACCCCATTCCTTTCGGAAGCTTTTTTCCTTCCATCTCATTCCTGCTGATGATTCTGCTTCATAGGGCTCTTGGCTCCCCAAAGGAAATGAGACTATTGTTACATATTCAGAATAATTTATAATATTCCTAGTTGGCATTATTTGCCTGTGACATCCATTCATTGCCCAAGATCACCAAGATCACATATTTTATTTTTCTCTAATATGGGTTCTTCTGTGTCTCAGAGCTGCATTGTCCAATATGGTAGCCACTAGTCACATGAGACTACTTAAATTTAAATAAATGAAGACGAGATACTCAGTTCCTTAGTTGTACCAGCCACATCGCATACGCTCAACAGCCACACGTGGCTATTGGCTCCCGTACTGGACAGCACGGCCTCAGAGAATTACAGATGATTAGAATCAAATAGACCTCTGTAGTCACTTGTTTCAACTCTCATTTCACAGATGAAGAAACTGAGGCCAAGAGAGGCTAAGTAACTCGCCCAAGGTCACACAGCTTTGCCCTCACTTAGAAGACAGAAGTCTGAGGAATGTGGGTTCCGAGCCTTTCTTTCCCCTCCAGGCCATGCCAAGTCTGCTCCTAAGACCCCCATTTCCGACCTAGTAGGGCCACAGGCATTAACCCTCCCTGCTGTCCCTGCGCAGGACAGGACGTTCTGCATCTCTGCATCACCCACACCAGCCCCTACCAGAGCCCCAGGCCTGGCACAGAAGCCTTAAAAAGCTCACTAACCGGGGCTCTCCGTGCATTCCACAGACCTGCCCCACGCTAACCTCATCCTGGGGGAAGTGAAAGGAGGAGCAAGGAGACGAAGACTTTCAGGGAAACAGACAAAAGACAGCGCCACTGCCTCTTTCTCAACCTTTATTCCAAAACCTTATCCATGGGTTTTGCATCATATTGGTGCTTCTGTTTCCTAGTGATTTCAAATTAGCTTACTTTAAATGTAAAATCTGTATCATATTTGCACAGAATGATTCACAATCTCAATTTATTTGAATAAAATATTCAGCGACAGACCAATGTGGAAACATGGCTATACCTAAGAGAAGAGTTTGGCCTTACGGTTTCCAAGTTGCTGGTGGAGGGAAGGGAGTTATGGACGGGAAGGCATTTCATCAGAGAGAGGATATTTTGGAATTTAAGTTGTATACGAGCAGTAAGTTTTCAGACTGAAAAGGAATGAGACTTTAATTTGCTTACAAGGAAGCTTTAAAAAATTTCCCCCAAAGAGGACAACCTTGCTAGGTTTTACTGTTTATGAGTGCACCACCTAGTGGCAGAAAGGACAACTGCTTGGCAGCTGCTGAACAAGCTAAAATGCGACTTCCGGTTCTAGGATGGACTTGAACCCTTAACATGGAGAGAGCTGCAAACAGCGCATGCACACTTCAAACGTGCGGAAGAGTCCAAAGGTTGGGCGACAGAAATGGAAAAGGTGAACAGCATGTAAACAAAAACCCGCAAAGGTGACATGATAATGCAGAAACGAACAGACAAATTTCAATAAAATTGTAATGTGTCTTATACCATGTTAATTTTTAAATTTTCAATTTGTGGATTTCATCATATGAGGTTTAAAGTTTTTAATATAAAACTCAATGGTCTAACACAGCCCACAGTTCCAAATGATAACAGCAATACTACTTTTATTACTACTATCAGTACTAATACTATATTCAAAGTCATTCTATGCCCCAACCTGTTTTCTAAGTAGGGTTGGAGAGGTTACTTACAGATTGTAATTTATGGAAACAAGTGGCTGATTTGGGGCCTGATCAACTGTGTACAGAGGTTCCCTGTGGGGCGCAGAGATGTTCTGTTCAGTGCACAGGATGGACAGTGAGGAGGACTTCTAATGACGAGAGGCAGTGAGCAGGTGGCAGCTGGACACAGTCCCGGGAGGCCGGGGGTGAAGACACCGAAGCAATGGGGCCTCCTCCCTTGCTGGGACAGGACGCAGGTGCTACTGAGGAAGGAGGGGGGGATTGCGCCATGGAATAGGGGAGGAGAGAGCACAAGCAAGAGGTCTGTCCCTGATACAGGAGGAGGGGACACTGAGGAGGACTGTCACTGTTGCCTGGGAGCCAGAGCAGCCAGTGTGGGACTGGCCACATCCTGGCCCCTGGGAAGAAGGGGACGGACAGACAGGAGTGGCAGACTGATTTGTCCGGCAGACACACAGCTATTCACCCTTGGAAAACGGACGCTTCAGAACTATAAAGACAGCAGGCCTCAGAACAAAAGCCACGGGAGAATTCACTTCTCTGAAGAGTGGTAATGGTCAAAAAGATTTAAAGTGGCAGGACTGCCCATGAAAGAAAGACTCCTGCACGATGCTCTCCCTGAACCCTACAAAATTATAAAGACACTCCCCTAGACCCCCCTACCTGTGAAAGGGAGAGAAGTCATGCCCCAAATTGCTGTGTGACAGAACAAGGGCCCTGTTTTGGGTGTTTCTTTCTCGAGTCTCTGAGCTTCTTGAGGTCAGGAGAGATCCTAGCCCTCTTTCTACTCCTCTCCTAGCGCAGGGAACACAGGACCAGGCACACAGCAAGTGCGCAATTCAAATGCTCAGTGAATGAAGGAAAAAAAGCTTTGACCAGGTGCCTGGGATTAGCTGAGTTACTCTAAAAGAATATAGAATTTACTCCAGAACCTGGAGGCTCAGGTGCAAAGAGGTGGGTTAAATGGTTCTCAGCATGTGCACAATCGCAGTTTCCGAGAACGTACCATGCACACGAATCACCTGGGCTCCTGTTCCATGCAGACTGCCTGGGGCCTGAGGCTGTGCATTTCCAACGAGCTCTAAGGTGCTGCTGGTCTGTGGCCATAACTGGAGTAGCGTGGGGCTAGAGGAAAGCATCCGGGTTCTCCCGGAGTGCAGTTTCTTTTGAATAAAATTCCTGGAGAAATTTTCACATGGCTCCTTACATAAGAGTCCTTGGGTAATGGAAAAAATACCGTCTTCAACTACAGGTTTTATGACATGGAGCCAGTTACCACGTGAAACGGCTCGTCTCAGGCTGTAGTAAATGCCACGGGCCCAAGATCAAAGTGGCCGAGGGAATGTGTTTCAGATATGTTGCTTTCTGAGCTTGCAGCTTCTTTACGGATGGAATAACAGATCACGAATGTCCCCTTTAGGCTGCCCCTGAAGGGGGCAGGAGGTGCTCGGATGTCCCGGGTACAGTAGGAGGCCAGGATAGGCTTCACGGAGCAGCTACACTTGAGCTTGAGTTTGAAAGATGAATTAACAGGAGTTTGAACAGGTAGTCAAGGTAGAAGGAGAAAGTATTCTGGCAAAGTACTAATAACAACCAAAACACAAAGCAGCAGCATGGGCCAAGGCAGGAAATGTTGAAAAAGCAGAGAAAAGGTATTAAAGCAGGGAGTGATGTTTTCAGGTGTGTATTTCAGAAAGATACGTCGGCTGTTCTTGTTAAGGATGGTTTGGAAGGAGGAGACACCGAAGACAGGAGGACAGTTCTGATACTACTGGACCAGTCCATGCAAGAGATGATGGTGGGCGCACGGGGGTAGGGCTGTGGGGATGGCAGGGTTGGCGCAGGGGTGTGGATCAAATGCCAGAGATGTTTGGGAGGTAGAATTAACAACGTGAGAAACTGGATGAGGATGGTGAAAGAAAAAAAGTAAAGGATGACTCACGTTTCCAACAGGTGCAAACCAGGTAGCACTGAAACAATGGCCCCTCATCAAGATACAGGAGCAGCCCTGGGCTAGATGTGAAGATGAGAGCTGAGCTGGGTCACGGTGGGTTTCAGGTATTTTTGAGACATCCACGCAAGTGGGCCCAAACCAAGGGAAGGACAGGCAAGGTTCCGGGAAAATGAACGCAAATGCTCCCAATGAAACCCTGTCCCTGGCTGGCATCCTCCGATGGGGACACTAGGATGGTGTGCAGAACCTCCCCCCACATTCAGACCTGGTGCCACCCTCCAGTGAAGGGCTGGTGTGCGCTTGGAGAATGGCGGCTGACAGGGCGAAGGGTGGAAAGAGGCTGCGTTCAAAGTGTTTCATTAAGAGTAGCAGCCGGGGCTGGCAGGTAGAATGGAAACAGACGTCATCTGTGTTGTTCTGGAGTTGGAGGCAGGGACCTGTCTCCCAGGTCGACATGAAGGCGGCTTCCAGCAGAGTTTGGGAAGAATACGGGGTGCACTGCCACACTGCAGAGGCAGCTCTCCATCACTGGCGGGGTGCCCAGGCCCTGGGAGGCCGGTGGAACGGCCGAGAGAATTCCCACGCTGCGACTCAGCTGAGGAAGCGGATCTCCTAGGTCCCTTCCGGTGCGCAGACGTTTTGAAATAAAAACCCATATCCTACGGAAGGTGCGTCTGAGAAGGCAAACTAACAGCAAAGGAGTTACACTGACATGAAGCCGCACCCCTCTGAGGGGTGTCTCATGCTGGCGACCCATCAAGTCAACCAACTATGATAAAATAATGCCAAAAAAAAAAAAATCTTTTGAACACAACCCTAAACTGCACTAAAATTTGTTTCCCCAGTTTCTGTTTGCAAGTCATTTTTTTCTCTGGGGAATGACGCCTCCCTTTTGTCTGAGTGGAAGGTGGTGGGTTTTTTTTGTTTCTGCTGTGAAGAAAACTCACTTCTCTGTAGAATTTGGTCTTCTCTCAGAAGCAAGGCAAGGAACACATAATGGCTGATGGAACCTTGGGAGTAACAAAAGAGCACAGCCCACTCGGGTACAAAGCAGACTGCCGAGGATTCGTAACTATAATCATAAACTTCGCTGTGCTGCTATAAATACGGAACCAACCGGCCAGTGACTCATCCGCTAAGATAACGTTCAGACAGCCTAAGCTGTGCCACGCCGGGTTTGGAGCCAAAGTCTAACCACTCTTTGCTTTCTTTCTCTCTTTCTTTTTTAAACGAGTACAGAACATTACCCTTAATTCTTCTTCTTAAAAGGAACCCTCCTCTCTGTCTGCGATGTTATTCATCTGATTTCTCTGACAGAATGCTTCTTTTTGCCTCTTAACACAAATCTGCTGTATAAAACATGTCAAACGCTTCTTAAACATCTTGTAAATACTGAAGTAACCAACACAGGTTTTTTTTTCCTCCACTAAGTACAGACCAGCCCGTACTTCTTGCCTGGGGCAACGAAGGGCCCCCTGCCCCCCGAACACTCAGCAGAAAGTGGCCTCCCACCAGCAGGAAGAGGTGCCCTGCCCGAGGTCGTGGGGTGCCAATTTTCCAACCGTTTGCCCTGCCTGCAAAGTGCAGCCAACGACTCGACTCCCCTAAGACCTCCGTTGTCAGTGAACCTGGCAAAACCTCCGCAAGGAAGGCTGCCTTTGAATCACCGTTATTTGCTACTTTTAACATTCAGCTGCAAAATAAAAAGTGCCCTGGATGACATATCTTAGGAAGTCACAGACAGGTTTCAAGAAGAATCAACGTGCAACGTGTGGGGGTGAGCACAGCCAATTACTTCTGTCAAACAGGCCTGAGGAAGTGCATTTTACGTTATATTAATTTTAATGAACTTAAATGTAAGCGGTCGTACATGTGGCTGGTGGCTCCTGTACTGGACTGTGAAGGGCTGGGTGCTCTGTAATTCCACGTGATGGCAGACCACAGCAGGAAAATCTGACGTAGACCACGCACAGTTCCCCACACCCTCTTCTCCTCTCACCAGAGTGACAGAGCCCCGTGGTGTGACGATGAGGCCTGATAATGTGCTATTCGCCCAGCTGGCCTGGAGGCTCCTGAAGGCAAAGGCTTGTCTAATTCGCTTCGATGTCTTCCTCAGTGACCAGCAAAGGCTGGTCTGGACTCGGCAGTGAACGTAGTGCCCTGAAGTGTCCACACGCCACTGGACGGAATGTGTCTCTCCCCCACCCAGCACTGACACACAAGACATCAGAGAGTGCTGGGCCGTAAGGGCTCTCAGAGGTCACCCACCCACCCCTGTTCCCACAGACGAGCAGCCAGGCAAGTGGTGTTAAGTGTCCGGACTGCAAGCAAGACGATCACAAATCTACCTACACTCAAATTCTATTTGAAAAATGCCCTTTTCACTTGTAGATGTTCTGTGGTTCACTCCACTGTATTTTATTATATTTTTTGAGACAGGGTCTCACTCGTTTGACCCGGCTAGAGTGCAGTGACATCATCATAGCTCACTGCAACCTCCAACTCCTGGGCTCAAGTGATCCTCCTGCCTCAGCCTCCCAAGTAGCTGGGACTACAGGCGCGCACCACCACATTCAGCTAATTATTCCATTTTTTTGTAGGTCTCGCTCTCGCTTGGGCTATTCTCGAACTCCTGGCCCCAAGCAATCCTCCCACCCTCCCAAAATGCTAGGATTACAGGGGTGAGCCACCGTGCCCGGCCTCATTCCACTTTCAATGAATGATAGAGTAAACATGTTAATCTATACAAGTGCTGTCAATAGCACATTCTGCAATCATGGGAATGGGACTATACCTGTGCTGTCCAAGACGGTAGCTACTACCCACATGTGGCTGTTGAGCACTTGAAGTGAGGCTTGAGTGGCTGAAGAACTGAATCTTACATTTTATTTTAATTAATTTAAATCTGAATTGCCACCTGTGGCTGGCAGCTACAGTAGTGGACAGTGAAGGTCTAGAAACTCTACAATTCCGTTGTGGGATCACAAACCACGGCATGCAACTCTGATGCAGCAGGTGTGAGCGGGCCTCTCAGAGCCCTTCAACAGTTCCCTAAACCATCTTCTCCTTTCACCACAGTGACACAGCCCCACTGCAGGCTCAGATTGGCTCTAATCATGCACGTCTTCACTTCGGCCTCTTATTTCTACATTTGCTTGTGCTTTGCAAAGCCACGGAGCTACACAAAGGGAACTCGCACCTATCCACTGTAGCCTGGACACTGGGGTAGCAGACTGCAAGTTGGAGCAAGAGATAACGGCCATTTAACAAAAGCATCATCTAAGCTCAGGTCACAAGGAAATAATGACCACAGGGATTATTTAACCAGAGGTGTTAAGAACACAGATAAACTGGAAACCATGTTTGCTGTGGGGAGGGACAGAGGAGAGGCAGCAACCTCACACACAAGGGGAAGGAGATTTGCAATTCACCTGTGAATGACTACAGTACAACCAGGATGCATTTAATGCTTTAAGCCTCGTAGCTACAGTGGTTAAAAAAAATTTACAGATTAACTAAAGGTGCCTGTTTGCTAATCCTCTGCTGTTAGGAGCTGCCTTATGTTTCTATATTTTGGGCACAGTATGGGGCTTAACAGGAAATCAGCATAGTCACTGGGCATCCATTCTAAAGTTTATCCTTTCCTATCATACTTTAGCCTAATTTATGATCCATGTTTTATCTACTTCAAAAAAATCAGTTGAGATAGCTTACCCAAAATGTATAGATGTGGTTGAACGATGAATTCATTAAAATAAGGGGGGAAAAGACCCATATAATAAAGGCAAGGAAGGAAGAGAAGGGACCATATCAGAAAACTGGGCCAAGGAAGCGAATGCAGTTGAACACAGCACGCAGCTCTGAGCTCCCAGGTAGCCAAGGCAAAAGGGAACTAATGGGTTAGATATATCTTACTGAATAACAAAAGCACTCAAGCTGGTCTTAGGAGAGACATTTTTTTCCTAGCCTTGAGCTATGAGGGGAATTTGTCAAATTAAAAAAATTGGAGTGAGACACAAAAGGATTTAGTGCAAACTATCCTTGACAAAAATCTGACAAAGAAAATCAGAGATGTTCTATTTAATAACCTGTTTGTTTCTTTATACTATTAATCAAAAACAAAAATAAAGCAAAAACCCTGAGGGCATACTGTTCTGAGAAGGCTTTTAAAAGCAAGCACATTCTCAATGATCTGAAATTATGTGACGGTAAAACTCCGATAATCTAGAGAAATCATAGTTAACGTGGCCCTGGAGTCTACATCTCTAGAATATGGACTGATTTAAACTGGGCTTTGCTTATGAGCAGGAGAGGAGACTGTTCAGGAGACTAACAAGTACTTGGAGAGCAGAAGGTCTTTGCTGTAGAAAAAAAGAAGTACAAGCTCTAAGACCCCAAGTGCACAGGTTGTCTTCTGTGCAGGAAGGTCTGATCTGTGTTCTTTTCCTGGCACAGAGCACCCTGGGAGCTGGCTGCAGGCACTGACTCTTGACTCCTCTCAACTGGCAACCGGGGCCTGAGCAAATTCCTCAACAGCCAAAAAGCAGATAGAAAGAAAGAAAAAAACACAAGTTTCTTACTCTCGATGTGGGCTGCGGTTCTGAGAAACTTCGGAATCACTGTCTTTGGGGGACAGAGAACCCTTGTATGTGTAAAATACATCTTCCGTTTCCGTGATGTAGGTCATTTCATTTGCAAGGTTATCTGCAGAAGAGTGGCGTGGCTTTCGGATTTCGTGCCGGAGCCGAGGACTTCGCCTGGGTGGGGGAAATGCTGAGTGTTAAGTGTTCAAAGCAAATTCCACTTAAAAATTTTATTAGATAGCAATGATCTAACTTGGTGTCCTGACCTTTCTAAGGATGCCTTCCCTGGCTGAGGCTGTTAGACATTCAGAGTCAGTTAACTCATTACCACCCCTGCAGAATTCACCACGGGTGACACAGATGCCCAACATTCTCAGCCAAGTGGTGTGGCCCCCAGCACAGTAGCCTCAGCCTTGTAAACAGGCAGGATGAGGTTGGTTTAGGCCCTTTGAGAAGTCGACGAGTATTGATTTAGGGTGAGTTACCCTTCCAGGAGGACTCGAGCTCTCAAGATGGAACTAGGCCATATTGATGGCTGATCAATTTTTCTGATTAATTCAAACAATGTCAATAAAACGTTTAGAAGCCAAACATTTCTTAGCAAAACCCAAACCTTATTTCAACTACGTTTCTTCAAATGAATGTTCGCTTTTTAAAATACAGCCCTTATTAAACATATGGCCTTAGACGGGCATACAAATGCTGCCCTGTCCTGCAACAGCAGTAGCCACGTGAGCTCAGGTGAGTCACGTCACCTCCCCAGGCCTCAGCTGTACTCACCCGCTTCTGAGAATGAGTCAAACGAGGCAACAGGCAGCGTTCTCAGGACGTGCAGCGCGGCACCTGGGCGTCAGCTCCTGCCGCGGGGGTCCCAGGCTGCTGAGCTTTCTAAGTTCTGTTTTCCCTCACCGTTTTCCCATCTTCCCTGCCTCTGTCAGCCCTTTCTCCTGGGGACTGTCAGGACCTCCATGATTTGCAATCCCCCCAGGCCCGGATAATCAATAAGGCTGTGTCCACAGTAGAAGTAGAAAGGCTCTTGTGACTCCTCAGGAGCGGAGCTATAAATAGCCGCGGGAGCTCCAGGCCAGGAGTGTGGCAACATCCAACCCTGCTGTTCCCCTGGATCCCGTCCTGGGCCTCGCTCTGGGCCCCTGGCATCACCACTTGCGAGATTTTCAGATAAATCATGCTGCTGCTTTATAGCATAACTTTGCGTCTTTAGAGTGAGGTATCTGAATCTTGGAAACCAAGAAGCAAATCTATGCAGTCACGTCATGATTTCTCACGCTAAATACTATCCTCCTCCGTGCCCGGAGCATTAGGCCCCCAGCGGAGGGTCCCTCCCCAGCAGGTCCTGCATGGCGTCCCCTCTGTCTGCCCATCTCCCAGTTTCCTCCAGGCTGAGCAGACCCGGGCTCAGGAACGTATGGGTCCACTCTGCCTTCAAAGCCACACTCTTCCTCCAGTGTGGAGCTGGGGACACCCGCTTGGCTCCCCTTCTGCTGACGCCTGGCCTTTTCAGAGGTACTCACAAAAATGGCGTGATGTGTTTGGGGACCATTATAATAAAATAATGATAATGATAATTCTATCTGACCCTGTAAAAATACGCTTCTGAAGCACTTGTACTTTATTATTTCATTTGGGGTTGTTTTTGTAATCCTTTTACAGATGGGGAAACTGAGACCAGAGAGGTAAAGAAACTTGTTAATTAACAGAAGAGCCAAAATCTGAGTTTGGGTCTTTCAGCTACAAACCTAGCGCCCTTCCCGCTTTGCCACGCGGCCACTTCCTTCCTTTCGAGCTCAGTCCCTCCTCTCAGAAGCTGGCGGGCTACTCCCCGAAATGTATTTGCTGCAGGACTCACGCATCCTTACATCACTTACGTTATGGACCTTTATGAGCTGTTCCCAAAGCTTATTTTGTGGGATGTTAATGGGAGATTAAATAAAGCTAAACATGCTTCTTTATCACGGGACTCCTCAGAGTGTTTAATATGCTAATGTGTACTGTGAGTCCAAAAGGGGCATTTCAGGAGGCTACAGTTTCCCAATTTATTTAGATCAAGTAAGTTTTTAGAAAAAAGCATCTCGGCCTGATATGCTACGGATAAGGTTTAGCTAGACTTGTGTTCTTCACGAAAACAGTTACTTCTGCCAAGAGCCCAGAATGCAAGTGTAAACTCTGACTGCAGGCCATCTATATCTAGGAAGTTGTAAGTTGAGATTTTAGTTTTACAAGAGATAAAGTGTTTACGGGTGGGTAGTACAGAAGGAGGACATACCAGTTGGGAGTAATGGGAGGGGACCGCGAAGGCAGACTCTTGGTTTCTAAGTGCTCCACTGATAAGGATCTCCGCATGGCTGCGTTCCACACCATCCCTCCAATCACCTTTTTGCAATACTGGTTATTTACAGACCTGAAAAACCAGATGTAGGTTCACTTTCTACCCTGACATGTTCAACTGAAAGAAATTACAGCATGTGCGAAACAGTCTACACACGCCCTTTCCCTTACGGGTGGCCTCCGTGTCACCAGCCAAGGTCACGAGGCGCAGAGGGAGATTGCGGCCTGCCCAAACGCCATTCCTTTCTGTCCCGGCTTTTCCCTAGGTGACTTGTTGGCTCTGGGTGGAAATGCTTTCTTGTTCGTACTACTCAAGCAACAAAGCTGCTTCCAGAATATGACAAAACTGTTCCAGATTAGAAGG
Source organism: Indri indri (assembly GCA_004363605.1). Classification (NCBI taxonomy): domain Eukaryota; kingdom Metazoa; phylum Chordata; class Mammalia; order Primates; family Indriidae; genus Indri; species Indri indri. The sequence goes on along the minus strand of RJWJ010015125.1, from coordinate 13,498 downwards.
AATTCCAGGACATCTCAGGCAACTTCACAGAATTCTTACTTTACTCAACTGGCTTGAGTGAAAACTTCAACCATCGTTCCAGGTGCCCTTTGTCATCCTAGCTGGTGGAAGTCGTCCCTGTAAATCACCGGCAACTCTTCGAGTGAGAACCTGAGACTATACTTAGAAAGTGCAGTTGCAGGCCGTGTTCCCTGACTGTGCTACCCTGAAAATCGCTTGTGAATTTCATGTATACCTCTACACCCTTCAGAGAATGAATAATTTTAAAGAAGAGACCATGAAGCCTGTTAAAGGGTAACACTTTCAGTTCTGGCATCTCTAAATTTTAAACTAGGTTTTAATGTCTTATGAAAACATTCTATGTATTTTCTTGCTGCCTAAATACCAGGCAACTGACAAAACCAAAACATAACAAAGAACATAAACAAAACTCCCCCTAGAATATCATGTACTAATTTATATTAAGAAATGCTGTCGTCACCCTGATCAAAATGCACACCGTAGTGTCACTGGGAGAATCTTTCCTCCGTGGTAGGCCTACGCCAGGAACCACACTACCAGTGATTAACAGCAGAGGATCAAAACAAGGGGAGCAATTCCGAGGTTTAATGTAGCACTTCCCCAAAGCACAGGTCATAGGTTATTAATAGGGGCCCTTGGAAAAAAGTGTTCCATTGTCCCACAAGCTTGAAAAATACCCAACAAGTTTCTTTTATGTGGAACCTTTCAGAGGGCCCAATATGCAAATATGCAGATGTATCTCCAGGGGTTCGGTGAATTGTCTAAGTCCTCCAAGCCTCAGTTTCCTCATGTGTAAAATGGAGGTAACGAGAGCTGGAACTCACCAGTATGCTGACGCTGGTACAGGCAGTAAAGAGCTGCTGACTTGCCCCCCAAACCACTCCCACATCTCAAGTGAGCCCCTGTGGTGCATTAAAGATGGCTGCAAGTTCTCTGACTCTTGCATCTGGGCTGGCCTGTGACCACTTTCATCAGGGGTCACTGGGCCATTTCTGGGCCTCACCCTTAAGAGGACCAGCTGGTTCTGCCTTTTGCTCATGGAGCCCTGGGCCTCCGTGTAAGAAAGAAGCTCAATTACCCTGGCTGGAGAGTCCCCATGGAGAGGCCGAGGGGTCCAGCCTTCCAACCACTCCATCAAGACACCAGGTATGCAAGAGAAGCTGTCTTGGACCTTCTAGGCCAGTCCAGCCAGCAGCCATATATCACCAAGAAATCCCAGTCTACACCACATGGAGCAGAAGAATCATCTGCCAAGCCCTTCCTTAATTCCTGACCCACAAAATCGTGAGATACAATAGAATGGCTGTTGCTTTAAGCCAACAAAATAGGGTACTTTATTATGACACGATAGATGACCAGCACCCAGGCCCCGGCAGTAGCTGCAGATGAGGAAGACTTGCAGATGAGGACACTGAAGTAGCAAATTAAAACTCAAGTAACAGAGGCAGGATTTGAACCCAGGCTCCCTGCTTTCAAACAGAGTAAGTGCTTTCAATCACCTCACTATACCACCTCCCACCTGGCCTGAGGATTACGTCTAACCTAAGTCAATACCACATTCCAGTAAATTCTTACCATGACTTGTTCAATAGTAGAGCTACTGAATGTATAAAAACATTAGACAGTATTAAAAGCTAAAAACTTTAGACATATATTTGCTCCTGGTTCATCAGAAGCTGAAAGAGAGCACTTAGCACCATAAATAGTATCACTGATACTAATAGAAATTTGCTATTTATTGACTCTGCAAGTTCCCTAATGTTTATCAACGTAGTAGGAAAGTCACTTGAATAGTCTGATGCAGTTCCACCCACATACCAGATAATGGCTCAGACATGGGCCTCATTTAGTTAGTAACAGCTACGTCGTCAACAACAAATCACAGAAACAATTTTGAAAAACCAACAAATGAGAAATCATAAGAATAACTTGGTGAACAATTCTGCTACCTCTTACACTTATAAGGCAATCTTAGAACAAAGAAATAAAAATGTAAGCTGTATGGTTATTTTGTTTAGAGAATAAATAAATTTTGTTCTAAATTAAAATTTAAAAATTTATATATGAATTATATGTTAGGCTTATATGATTCATATGTCTAGGACTTACAGGCTGGCTTAGTGGCATCGGGCTGGAAAAGCCCAATATGCTGGCACCAGGAGATACTCAAGAGTCATTGCCAGGTGTTCCTTTTGTGTCATGGTGGAGGGGACAGTTGCAATTCTGGCTGCTTGGAAGCTCAGAGGACAGCAGGGTTGAGGGTGCAGAAACAAATGCTGGGAAGACGAGCCGTCCCTGAGTATATGTGGAAGGAGATAACCACTGTCCCTAGGGAGACTTTCAGCCACGGTTCAGAGATCCAATGCCTGGGACCCCTGGGCTACAATGTTCCCTCCTCTGTCCAAGCATGTCCCCTGCCCAGTGGCAACCAAGACATGTTCACAACTCAGTTTAGTGTGGATACTGTCCTTAAAGCATACTCACTTTTTGGTGTTCCTAGAGCCCATAGTCCAGTACTGAGACAGAACATTCTTTTCCTGAGGTAGTAGCTTCTTTGCCTGAAAGAAGGTATGGTGCTCGACACAGGATTTCCATAAGTTTTTGCAAGACCGGTAATTTAGCATGTTGAAGGCCACAATATGTTCCCTGGATTCAGTCTGGGAGGAAAAACAGTAGAGATTTCATCTGCACAGATGTAGGAGTAAGGTCTTGCAAGCATTTTACCCACATCTGTGGCAACCAGGTAAGATGCAACAGACAGGGGAAAACCAGCTTCAAAAAGCTCATAAACCAGTGTTACAGGAATATTCAAGAGCAGAATTTGTTAACCACCTTTATGAATATGGTAACAAAGATGACCAGAGTCTGTTCTTTATCATCTGTGGTCCTTCATGGACACTTTTATTTCAAATCTGCTTACATTTTTAGGTTGGATATATTTGGTGCAACCACATAAGGACTGTCTGATATGTTCCTTTTAAAATTCAGCTCCAGGAACATCTCTCTCCTTTCATCTATCAGACAGCAGCGATTTTATAACCCTTTGGATTTTTCTCTATTTGCTTTCCACAAAGCACAGAGTTAAATCCAGTGCTCATATATAATAATCATTTTAATCATCTGCTCTACCTTCATTCTACATGAGTTCAGATTTTTCTGTTTTCATGCCATTTATGCATCTTTGTGCCACCTTGAATCTTGCACTGTGCAGGGGCAGGGGGTCAGGAGACCCAGATTCTAGTCCTAACTTGCTCTGAGCTTTAGTGTTTTCATTTCTCAGAGTTCATTGCTATGTGGGGCCATTTAAAGTGCGCATTATCTTTGGAAAAATGGGAAAAGACACAGTGACAGCCAGGGAAAATCATCGGCATAACAAGATAGAGTGTGCATGATGAGACAGTGTCATGCAAAGAGCAGGCATCTCAGATTCGTAATGATCCAGTTCAAATTCCAGCTCCTGCCTCGCTAGCTGTGGGAGCCTCTGTTTCCTCACCTTTAAGTCCTACTTCTCTATGTGGATAAGCAAACAGTTACCTACAGTGCCACGGGCTCCTCTTATGAGACACATACACAAAGCCATCGTGCATTTTAAACACATCAAGGGAGAGAACTGATCTTATATGGACATTCATTGCTACTCTGCGGTGAGTTCTCTGCCAGATGCTCTGACCAATGCTCTTTTATTTAATCCTCATAATTCCCCAAGAAGTGAGCATTACTGCATTTCTGGAAACAAGGTAACTTGGGCTAGGGGAAGTTAAGTAACTTGTCCAGCTGGTAAGTGGAAGAGCCAGGATCTGAACCCACTGTCTCTGACTCCAAAGCAAGTTAATTCTCCAACTACACAGGCAGAGTGAATTAAATAGAGAACCACTGGATCCTCCAGACTCTGGCTCCAATATGCCATGCTCTTTCTTCCCTGTTTATATATATGGCAAATTGTCTTAAACCCCTAAAGAACTAAGAGCTTAAGAACTTAAAAACACAAGAAGCCAGGTGCAGTGGCGTGCGTCTGTAGTCCCAGCTACTCGGGAGGCTGAGGCAGGAGGATCCCTTGAGCCCAAGAGTTTGAGACCAGCCTGGGCAACATAGCAAGACCCTGTACTTAAAAAGGAAAAAGAAAAAAAACCCACAAAAAACAAAGCAAGCATAGGCACAACTCACCTGTTTTTGTCGCTGATGTATAAAGAACTTTTTCCTTTTGAAAGAAATTTTGAGAATATTCACCCTACAAAAAATAAAACAAAACACAAAGTGGATCAGGGATCAGCCAGGTTGTAGCAGACGCTTCTCAACGTGTGTCCTCTAGTCCACGATCCTGATGACAGGGGCTCTCGGCTGCCTGGAGTTTACTTCTCTGTGGAAATGATGGCAGCCCCATCGCCGTGGCCAAACACCAAGCAGCCGACTAAAGCTGAGCATCACATAAGGGTGACAGGATGACGATGCAGCTTTTAAATAACGAGGACCATGGGCCACGCTCTCTTTGCTCTAAGCTGCCTTTGTGGCACTGCAGCTCTGCATGAGCTGGTATATTCAGGGGGAAGACAGCTGAGAGCAGTGTGGAGCAGCAAAAAGAGGACAGACCTGGTCCGCGTCCCAGCTCCATTACTTAACAGCCACGTGTCACGTAGCCTACTTATCATTTGTGTAACAGCATTTATAGCTGCCATTAACTGAGCATTTTTTATATTCCAGGCCGCTACTAAGAACTTTACAAGCATCCCCACAAGTAAGCCTTGCAACAATCCTGAAAAGTGCACAGTGTTATACCGTTTTCAGATGAGGAAATGGAGGCTCAGAGACATCACCTAAGTGCTCAAGAGCATTCGACTAGGAATGCCTGGAGCCCGGAATCTGAGCCAGGGCTCACCTGACTCCGACACCTGTGCTCCTACCCCCTACGCTGTGAAGCCATCTTAACGGTGGTGATAACACTGCCTTTCTCATAGAGCTGCCTTGTGAGGACTCAAGTGGATTAGGAGTGTCGGGTCCCGAGCGTGATGTCTGACACCCGGTGGGCCCTCAATGCTTGTTCCTTTAATTACAATTGATTAAAGAGTTAACTTTTAAAATCAATTTATGGTTGATCCTTGAACAGCAGGGGTTTCAACTGAGTGGGTCCATCTGTATGTGGGTTTTTTTCAACCAAATATGTATTTGTGGGATGCAAAACCCACATATACGGAGGGCCGACTTTTCGTACCCACGGGTTCCGCGGGGCTGACTGTGGGACTTGAATCTGTGTGGATTTTGGTACATGGGGGTCCTGGAACCAATCCCTCACGTGTACCGATGGGCGACTGTAATTCATTTATGCCAAACTTCTGTAATCCATCCAAGGGAGGCATACTTCCCCCACTGGAGTCTTTACTTCTGAAATACTTTGGGGAAATGAAGGAGTTCCTCTATTCTCTAGAGTCCTGAGAAAACCTTGGTAGAACATTCTAGAACAGAGAGGCTGGGTAGGTAAAGTGAAAGTTTAGCTACTCACGTGACATTCCCCCAGCTGGACCAGCAATAATCCTATATTATATATCAAATATTAAATAATGCACACCTACATTAAACAATCTGTTGGCGGATGTAACTGTTTGACAAGTAAATTTTGGGGGGTGACTGCAGAATAGTCTAAGGACCAGAGGGGTGCTTTGGCTCAATCCTTTTGGAGGTGCCCCTCCCAGAGTGCGCCACGCACTGCTCTGCCACCTCCTTGCTGCGCTCCCATGCCTGGCAGACTCGGGACTTCTGCTGTGCAGAACAAGTTGGGAGAACGAACTGCCTTTTGAGTTCTTGCCCTTGCCTTGCTCAGCCCATGGGAACCTGTGCACCTCTTGCTCACCCACTGGCTCCACATATCAGGGGACCTGCTGCACCCACTATAGTTCCCAGGGCTCCAGCTCAGCATCTCCTTCATATGCTAGCCTCAACTTCTGCACTTGACAGCTTCCTTGCCCTGAGCAAATCTGATCGTGCACAGACACAAACTCTATTAATTCCGGGCCCAAGGCCCTCCAATGGCTCCCTGCTGCCCTTCATTCATTCGTAAGGGGAAAAAAACGCACCGAGTGTCACGTACTGAGTCCTGTGCCAGGCCCTGGGTACCAAGGGAAGAAGAGAGTAGGCCACTGCCACCTGGAGGCTTATAATCTAACGCAAGAGACAGGTACCAAATAAGTAATACCACATATAAATGAATCGCTATAGCTGTGATCACTGCACGCAGGACAGCCCAGTGTCTCATAAGAGCATAAGGACTGAGTCTGAACTCTTATGGCCTGTGCAGCCCTACATGGCCCAGCCACCTCCTGCCACTCCCCATGCCCACACCCTGCTCCAGGCTAACTGCCCACCTCCCTTTGACTCACTGCTCCTGTCCTCTCTTATCTCTGGACCCATACACCCACACCTTCTCCCTAGAATTTATGCACTTGGGCCAAAGCCCAGTTGGCCTTCATGTCCTGGTTAGCACTCACCTCTGCAGGACTAGGGCCCTTCCTATGTCCTGACCTTCACGGCACTTGCCCACGCACCTCGCTTGACACCCCGGGTCACCATCTGGTGCTGACCTCCCCGCTGGTCTTTGAGGTTTCACCAGAGGCAGGGGCCAGGCTTGATGATGACAGGCGAGGGCGGCTTCAGCAGGTGTGTGGGCCAGCCTGGGGGTTGGAGAGTCCCTGCAGGTGCTGGGAACAGGCTTCTGTATACAACCCTGTTTCTCCTGACCAAGTTTCCTGCTTCCCTCCTGAAATGTCCTCATGGGACTCACATCTTCTCTGCAACATGATGGCCCGGCCCCTATCTGTGCAGCCTTACGGGGGTCTAGCCACAGACAGAGCTGGACCCAGGTGGCTTCAGGCTTATGGCACCTGGGGGAAGGCCCCAGGATCTGGAGAAATAACCCCTGTGCCCACTGTGTCCTCTGCCTAGCCTGATCCTTGCCTGAGCAGGCCAGAGAGCTGCCCAGCCAAGCCAAGCTAAGGCTGAGGTTTCCTGCTTCCCCGGAGGGCCTTTTAACAGAGACGAGGGGAGAGAAAGGTGAAGAAGCCTATTGTCTGTTACACTGATTTTATTGTCAAACTGAACAGGGCTGTTACATTTTTTTGTTTTTGTTTTGGAAAATAGCTATAGTGAAACTTAACTGAAAAATCAGCGTCCAAAGTGTGTATCCTATTTAAGCACAGTCTCACGAATACAGTTTTTCTTGGTGAAACAAAAGTATAGGCTCCGGAGCTAGACTCTGTGGATGTGAATGAACTTTGGCTACACCAATGATTAGCTGTGTGACTCCGGACTAGTTCTTACTTAACTCCTCTGTACTTCAGTTTCCTCCTCTGTGAAACCGGGACTAGTAACTGTGCCTATTTCAGGTTTAAATGAGATAAATCAAATAAAATACACAGGAACATGACTTGGACACAGCACTCAGTAACAATTCCTGCTATTATTATCATGACCTCTGTAAGTTATTTATAGGTTCTTTTTCTGTTGTACATAATGATGCAATGAACGTCTTCATGTGCCAATGAATGAGGTTCTGTGTTCCCAAGGTGAGGAGCAGATGCCAAGGGTCAAACTGTGTGGCACATGCATACCTGGCACTAAATCTTCTCTCATTGCTTTTCCCTACCTTCCTTTCTTGCTGCCATTGTTTTGCCAAAACTCCACGCTTTTTACACGTTTGTCCTTTTGCTTCTCCATCTCCTGCTGCCTGCGGCACTCACTCTCCTTAACCTACCTGGCAAATCTGTCCCACCTCCATTCTGCACACAGTCACATCGTCGTTTATGCAGAAAGCTCCCTTTGCCCGGCACATTAAACTCAAACTTCTCTCCAAAATTCAGTTCAACTCATAAGTAACCTGTGACAGGCTGGTCTTTGGAAGTTCTCTCTTCCCCCCAGGCCCACGAGCTCAGAGGGCAAGCACATGGCATTGGGTCCGCTTAGTGTTTAGAACAGAGCCAGGCCCTTGGTAAAAGTTCAATTATTAATAACCAAGGAATGGAACTAAAAATACAGTCTCTACCCAGAGAAAGCTCTTCTCTGAATTCTGGCCAATGCACTCCCCAGGAAGAATTCCTTAACGCCAAGACCTGCCTTGTGCCATTTTGTCCACCATGTTTCCATAGAGTATCCCAAACCTTAGGGTGACTGGGAGGAAGGGAACGCTAATGGAGACCAAACTCTATTTTCCCAAGTACCAAAGCTGGATCAAATTCAGAGGTCAGAGGTTAAAACTTGAGGAGAATTCCCTATTCCTTCTTTAGAAATAAAAGTTTAAAATTAGAGGTAACATTCCTCTATTCAGCATATTTTTAAAGTGTGATGCAGAAAATAATGAGAACTGTTTACACTTACCAAGGATAGAAACTTGTGCAAATGTATTTTCGGTACACAGCAATGCCCGCGGAAGCAATTCCAATCATTAGGTCCAAATTGTGCAGATCCTGTAAAAAGGAAGATCTCAGATTCCCAGTGTGTTACAGTCATGCTTATGCCCTCCGGGAGCTTTAAAGCACCCCCGCTTTTATAAATAGCAATATATGTAAGCTCCAAAGAGGAAACTGTTACCGAAAACAGGCAAAAATCCCTACTTAACAAATACTTCAGATATCCAAGTACTTAGCACTGAATTCTTCTACCGTGAACACACACTGCTTGTCAGTAACACGTAGGTTCCATCGGTTTAGAAAGTTACCAGATAAGCCCACTCATTCCACAGAATCACGTAATGAACATTCAGTTTTAAATTTTCAACAATCGGCATTAAATAGCCATACTAAAATCAGAAAGGCCTCATCCCCTTGCAGAGCTTTTCATAAATTTCAACCCCCAGTACTGAAAAGGCTTTAGCTATCACGATGACAAAAATTTAGAAGTGTAGAACTACTAACTCTAAATCCAGTTAAGAAATGGATGCTGCTTGTAAGTCCAATACCTCCACCATTTATAAGCACCTCCGTGCTAGGCACTGCCGTAGACAGTGAAGAGACAGAAGACACTGGGACTACAAGCTGTTTTAAATCTTTTTGAGAACAAGGTGAACATAAGTAAATAAAAATCAAAATTCCTTCCCTTGAGTTGTTTACATTCTTGTTTCCCTAATCAGACACCTGTAATTACAAAGAAGGGGCAGAGTTTGAGTCAGTTACAACTGAGCGTGAACCTTCAATCTGCCACTTACTCACTATATAATTTTGGGCTTCTAAGCCTCAATTTTTCTTTTCGTATAATACAAGGAAGATTACAGAAGCTACCTCGAAGGTTTTTTAATCAGGCTGAAATTAGAGAATAAAAATAAAGAACCTAGAATAGGGCTTGGCATATGGAGCTTTAAGAACAGGGCTTGGCATGTAGTCGGTGTAACATTCTCTTGTGCCGTGGGACAAATCATTTATGAACAGCAGTATGAACACGGAGAATTGGAGAAACTGAACAAAGAAAACAGTGCTGATACGGTGCCAGGTCCAGAGAGTATTCACCACAGGTACCCAGCTGAAATCACGTGCTTAAAGTAAAACCAGGTTTGCCTGATGGAGAATAAGGTTGCATTTAAACATGATACTCGAGATCACAACATAGGGATTACCAAGCAGGCGCGACAGAAGAACAAATTAGCAAATGAAATAGAAATCGAGCGAATAAGGAAATAAATGAATGGTTTGGGGGGGCCAAAGCCGGAGTCTCAAATCTCCTGATCCTGTGGTCTTTCAGTCTACACCTCAACCCCTGCAGCACAGACAGTTACTGTTCACTAAATTCCCACGCCTGAGTCCACATTTCCCAGCTCCCCCTGTAGAAGAGGAGAGGGCCCTGTGACTGGTTCTAGCCAACGTGCTCTGAGCGGGAGGGATGTGTGTCTCTTAAGAGCTGGTGGGTCACCCTCTGGCTTCCTCTTCCCCTGTGACAAGCACGGAGGCCACGTGGGAAGATGGTGAAGTCACCACATGGAGGCAGCCTCGACTACCAAGTTATTGCATGGGGGTGGGGAGGGGGTTCCCCTGGAGAGATGCTTGGACTCAGTGCAGACTCTGAACTACTGAAAGACAAACTTTGTGGTATGAAGCTATGGAGATTTGGGGGGTTTTAGTTCATGTAGATAGCCTAGTGAAAACCAATCCCCTCCGATACCTTGGGTGTCTTGGCCAGGCAGGTATCATCTGGCCTCAGAACCCTTGAGGGTCATTTCACTGGCAGTTCTGGGGGTGGGAGAGCATTGATCATCTCAAGCATATAAAGTTCCACTTTACCACTGAATAAAGTTCTCTGAAACATTCTATCAAAGATAAATGTTTGCAAATGGAATGAAAATGAATGGTTAAGTCCCAAAGTTGATATTTTGTAAGATCTAATATCTTTCGCCTACTTTATTACATATGTCATAACTTGCCTACCTCACAGGACTGATAAGGGATTGAACTGAAACAATAATGAAAATTTTCTGTTATCTATGAAATTATATAGATTTAAAGTTTGGTCAATTACTTAGCCTCCATGAGCCTCTGAGCCTCAGTTTTCTCATCTGTAAAATGGGCATCCCCACTAGAATACCGATCTCACAGGGTTTCCATAATCCTAAGCCAAGAATTTAGGTCTCATATGAAAGCATCTGAACAAAGGCTAGTATACAGCAGGTGTTCAATTAATATTTGCTTCCTTTTGGATATGATGTGGGCCAATCAGAGGTAGAAAATGTTAGTATGTCACCACTGAAAGGTCAGATGCCAATTAGAAAGTGTTGGGGTCATGTACTGAAGCTACAACTTGTGTGCTATGTGACTCCTGTCAAGTCCCTGAGTATCAGTTTCTCCATCTCTAAAATCGGGATAACATTATAACAACATACCTCATGGCATCACTGCGGGAAAGAAATAACCCATTGGCACACAGAAATTGCTCAGTAGATGACAGATGTTAGTCAATTCCAATAAAATAGTCACAACCAATTTAAAATATTTACTGATTTTCACAATCATACCACCGCAATTTAAAAATAAACAACAAACTATCATATTTGAGCAACTAGCTCTAATTTGAGCAGCACTTGAGATTACGTAGTAGAAACCTTGGATCATTAAACTGTCACTTGAAAAATGGATTTATGCATATTTTTTTGCCTCTTTAATATAAAATGGTCTTACTAAGACTAGAACTTTCTAGTTCCCTGAGCCCTCAAAAAAGTCCTCAAGTACAAAGGCAAACATGAAAAAACAACTAGATAAATCACAAAAAAATTCCATATTACTTAATAAACCTTCCAAATATCTTTAAAAGGTCTTGTTTGCTATAATGAAAAGGAAACAGTTTTATCAAAAAAGTTTTCAAACTCTCAGAGATGAAAATAGAAAAAATAATTTTTAAGCCAAAACATTGCAAGGATACATACCCTACCACTGTGCAGTTCTACTCCATAGAAGTCAAGGGTCCGAGCTATGTTGATATAGCAAGATTCAGCTTCTGATTGCTTGAGCCCACTGTAGAAGAAAAGAGAAAAAGCAGAGTTCACACAATAAGTAGAGAATTTAACTTCAATTTTTAAAAATAAAAAAAAAATCTAGAACGTTTGATAACATTTCTATAAGGTTACTAAATGCCCTATGTTACCAATCTTAAACTATCTAACTCTGAATTCTACTAAACCAAGTTTTTTTTCTTATCTGTTCCATTTGGCTTCATCTTGCCCTCTCACTTTTCAATTAGCTAATACTTCCCCTTTAGGGGGCTCTCAATATTCAGAGGGAGAAGAATGTTACCTTTCAGAATGCCCACCCTACTTATTCTAAGTCGCTTAATTAACAGGTAATCTTTAGGTCTTTCTGCCTTTATTTCTTTGGCAGTGGCCTCAAACTCTGAGCGCCACTGGCCCTGTACTATTTTAGGACATTGACTTTTGCCCCGGGAGTAATTCCAGGAGAGAGGTTTGGCAGCACCTTCTTAGGAGGTACGCTGGTGGCTTGGCCTTTGTTTTTATGGTCTTCCCAAGAAGTAAGAGGTCCCTTGAGAGCTGGCCTTCTCGGTCAGAGTGGCCCTTATTTGACCAGGACTGAACAGCTGCCACCACAGCGTTAAGTCAGATGAGGAAAGGCAGGGAAAGGCCAGGACTGGGCGTATTTGCTGGAGCTGAGGCTCGCCCCGCGGCAGCTGATGAAGACGACCGAGGCCCCCTCCTCAGCAGCAAGGCATTTTTCATGAACTGAACCCAGGGAGGCTTTGGGATTCACCAGGCTGGTCAGCATTTCATGTCCATCTGCCTGTCTGTCTAACAATACCTGAAGAAACAGCCTGTTTTTATTAAACGTGGTAAACCGCTAAAAGGTTTACCTGGCAGGGTCAATTTGTAGGGTAATCAGATTTCAAAATGGGCATTTCCTTCAGGAATTAACTGATTTCAGGTACATGCTGAAAAGGAACACAGTAGCCATCACCCTAAACTCTGACTGCATTTTGCACTTTACAGAAAAGCTAGTTATGCCAAATATATCTGCCACCACACAGCTCAAAGGTTCAAAAACCCCCGACATCTTAAAAGAGAATTCATGAACAAAAGAAGAGGCCGCATCAAACACAAGGGGACACGCTGTCTGAAAATACCCGACCTATGTTTCCAAAGTAGGCCACCCAACACCCCCCTCACCTGTGCTGCTCATGCAGAGATTCCACCTTTGTTAAAAAGTCATCATTTTGATCTGGTATGAACTGACTTTCGGAAAGATAGCCTGGATGATGTATGGAAGAATCGTAGTCTCCAAAATGAGCTATCAAGATTGGATGAGGGGAAAATTGCAATTAGTTTTGTCTTTTCAATGTGCTCTGTATTTACAAGCATCTATAGCAACACAAGAAAAACATTAATTGGAAATACTCTTCTGGAAAGTTCTGCACCACATCAACTGGAGCTTCTTGTTAGCTCCAGATGCCGCACTTCTTATATGAACCCTCACTATAGGCTACATACTGTCATACATGATCCAACCAAATTCTCGTTTTCCCCGAGGACACACAGGGAGGAAACCGGGTGTTGTAACCTAGGTTGTACTCTAATCCCAATCTCTTCCATACTCTGTGGTCGGCACAGCAGCTTGTGCTCATGACCCTGGATAAAGGAAACCCGAGGCGGGAAATGCCACTCTGTATGCCAGGCACTGTGCTGGCTCTGTCATACCCAAAGGTTACTATACCACTGGACCAATCCGCTCTAAAAACTGAGCATAGGCAGAAGGGAGGCCATCCTGACCCACCCCCTGGGATTTGGGGAGGTGTGGAAGAAAGGGGACCAGGATGTGCTCAGAGGCCATAGGAACCTGGGGTGGGTTGGGGTGGGGCTAAAGGGACAGATCCCAGGCAGGGCCAGTGGCAAAGTCCCTAGGGAAAAGGATACATTCCAAGGGGAGTCGAACATAGGAAGGCAGATGCTGGGACTGTCAGGAGAATCACATTAGGGACTGGCAGCTGCAGAGGGAAGTGGAGGGGGGCATTA